>JABCRI010000251.1:0-61216 GCA_015143295.1 Tetracentron sinense | reverse complement strand
ATTGGAGTTGGGTCTGTAAGGTTGTTAAAGCCCAGATTTGCTTCCACTCGGGCGCCTATTTAATCCTTGGTGGAGGGGCAGCAAACATAAGTATGGCCAGTACCCATCCTCTCTCAAACAGTACTCTCTCTCTCGCTCTCTAAAATAGTAAGTTTTATTGCCAACTTGGAAGAATTATAACTGCAAGTTTGGGTATTGGTTTGATTGTCCCCTATGAGTATCACTGTAGGGCATTCTGCGTGGTTTTAAAAGGTCCTAGTACATACACCGCAAATATCTATCCATAGGAGAATAGCGTGTGATCCAGTCTTATTGTAATAATTTCAAATTGGGGTGTTATCACATTTGAATGAAAGTAGTCTGTTGAAAAAAAAAACAGAAGGGAACATGTTTTGGGCCCACTAGCTCATTGATCACGTGTCCATTTGGTGGGCCGTCTTGGCATATGGTGGGACTAACAAATACAAGAGAGCCTAGTCCAAAACGGAAGCTAACAGATGAGTGATGTTGATATAGGGTGAGACAGGGCCAGGGCCAGGCCAGGGCCAGGGAAGGGGCCAAACCGTATGGTTACGGACCGGCTCAACTCACACTACGAAGAAGGAAGATTTAACACTTACTGATGGAGTGGAAGGATCTGCAACTATTAATGTTAGACGTGAGAACTAAAAGTCACCTTCAACAAGGACAGGTAGAGAAAAAAAAAAACAGAATTGCTTAAAGTGACTAAACTTTAGAACCTAAACTTGGATACTTCATGGTTAGTCAATCAGATCAATCATGAGAATGTGAAAATGTTGTTTATATTTCAGAATTTGACTACAGTAATTCTGTACTCAACCTTTATTAACTAAAATTTCGTTTACAACAGTAATTAAATTAAATAATACAATACTAAAATATTTTGTTACAGTAAATAGAATATTAATTGTATGTTGATTGACTAAATATTATGTCAAAAGTAATAATTAAGAATTACAGAATAAAATTGAACTCATTGGTTTAGGGATGAAGAAGAATAATAGATCAAGTCGAGTAGAACTCTCTCTTTAAGACAGATTTCGTCCCTCACACAGGTGCTTTTGATTAACGGACGTCTGTCTCTCAGGATGAAGTGATCTTTACACAAGCAGAAAGAAACACTGCAATCTGCTTGTCCAGTGAACCAAAAACAAATACTATGTATCTCTTTGGAAGAACAAAGATTCTATATGTAGAAGAAATTGGAGACTGGGGAGCAGAAGAAGTAATTTCGTACTCCAGAATATGCATAAAAGAAGTCTTAAATATCAGGCAAAGGAGATTGTCCAGAATGATCATGTCTCTTGGGTTTAAATTTAAATCCAACAGATATGACTGTTGGAAATAACTGTATAAGTTGAATGGGCTTTGGCCCAGCCCAGCAAAACCAAGCCAAGCCCAGCCAGCCATACTGGACTCGGGGCGGTGGCGCGCGCGTGTGAGGTTGGTTCCACCTTGGAGCAAGTGCTCACTCCTTCGCAAAATTTGGGTGCCCCAAGGGCCCATCCTTTACTCCAAGGTAATGATATATAAACCACACTATAGTTTCAATAGTTTTCCGATGTGAGTCTATTAAACTACACAATTCAACTTACAACACATGTTCAAGTGACCCAGTTTGAGATGGATTTCTCATTCACTACTTCACTGTTTTGGACAAGTGAATATACTATGTTAATCTCCTCATGGAGGAGAACACGGATCAACTTGGACCTGCCTTAAAACCCTTGAGGGTCCCACTTATATTTTGGGTTCAAGTTTGTAAAAAACTGTTTTTTCAAATAACCAGATTTTATCCAAAACAGTAATTTTTCCAACAAAAATATTAGACAATTTTTTTTTTTTTTTGGTTGAAATGATATCATGTAACTAACACACTCTCTAAACACACACAGCCAGACCTAAGGTAGCCGCTAAGGTGCCATAAGGGTAAGTCCAAGGCAGACCTTCAACCAGCTAAGGAGGGTTGAAGAGAGGCTCCAATTATTTCACTAGAGAATGAAACTTGTTGGAGAAATCAGTTTGGTTCTGAACATGATTACTCAATTTGAGTTTTTTGAAAAAAAAAGATATTCCAACAAAAATGAACAAAATATCAATTTAGCTAGTGAAGTAATGAAAAGATAAAAACATTTGACTTAACAAAGTGGTTCGATGAATTGAAAAGAGAAAGCCGACCAAATGCATACAATATTTGCAACCAAGAAAAGCAAGAACAGATTGGAGAAAGAAATACAATTAAGCATTCCAGTAACTACATGCGCGGTGAATTCTAGAGTTGGGGCCATATGAAGCAGCTTGTTCAGTTTCTCTCTATCTTTGATCACTTTTTCCAGCTCTCTGCACTGTCGATCATATCCCCAGCTTTTAGTTTCTACAACGTAACGGAACCAACTTCCATCCTCAAGGATTTTATGACCCACCCCTGCTAGCTACATTCTGTTCTTTTGAGTAGAGCATCACATTTGAACTGTTGTGAATAGGTGCTTCAAGATTCCAACCCCATTTTCTTGAGATAAAAAATTAATGCAGGGGTAAAAAGGTCTTGGTGAAGGTTAACAAGTTCACACACAAAGTGACCTTAGTAATGACCACGATCACATTTTTACCCCTGCATTTAAGTATCAAAATCCACTAAAGGTAAGAGTACTTTAGTCTTTTCATAGGGGACCAGTCATTAAATGCATGAGAGAATAAAGACATTGACTCAATTATATAATTGAGCCGCTAAGCTTTTAACAAGCCAAGTAGTAGTGTGTTCAAGCTCGACTCATTAATTAAAAGAGCTCGAAAATCAAGCTTGAGCTTAGCTTAGCCTGTTTATTAAATAAATAAGTTCGGTTGAGCTTTTTATAAGCTGAGCTCAAGTTGTTCGTGAGCAGTTTAGTTCATTACTCAACCCTACATACATCTTAAAATTCTCCATAGGCAAGGGTATTATAATGAGATGGTTTCTCCGGTGGAGTTGACCTGCATGGTAAACCTATTACGTGATAGGTAGTGTAGAGCCTGTCAGGATTAAACATCCTACCTCGTTCGCAGATCCAACTTTGTGGTAAGTTGGTGAGGAGTTGCAGGGGATAGAGCCCTCTTGCCCGTAAGGTGGGGTCCAAGAGCCAAATTTTTTCCAGGGGGTATTATGGTACATTCACACTTTAATATGTAGCCCTAATTCTATTAAGCATAGGGGGCAGCTACTGTAGTTAGATCGCAGCTGTGTAAATTCTCTTGCCCTGGTTTTCATAGTCAATATCCCCGCAACTCCGTGGACGTACCTCAAGTCCACCTCAACTTGAGGGAACCACTAGTCTTCTTTTGTATGTTATAGTTCTTTATTCTATTCATTTTCATTTCACTGATCCTATTTAGGGTTAATTTCCTAACATTACAATACTAGAGGAAAAAACAAAAGAGATACAAAATTGAAATTATAATACAATGAGATGAGAAATTTTGCAACATAGTTTTTTTTTTGTGTGGCTCCCCGCAGGGGTGTTTACAAAGGCGGTTGTGGCAGTACACCACTCTTACAGTGCGCTATTGGGGTAAATTGAGTTGATCCCAATTCACTCTCACAAGTCAGAACTACATCAGATCTACTTCCCTTATAATGAAAACTATATCACAAACCAAAATTGAAAACAATAAATGATAAACCAAAGTGAACAAATGAAAGAACCACTATCAAACTTCAGGAGGGTCAGTTATGCTGTCCATAGACTCCACTCTTCGAAGTTCAGTTATCGGAATCTGCATCCCTGATTGGTCCACATCAATGGAGATTTCCTCAGTCGTGGCAGACAAGGCGCCCTTGTGATGCTTCCTACTGTGCTTCAATTTAAGGATCGGTGACAGGGCCTGAACGATGTCCCTCATGGATGGCCGTTTTCTCGAGACACTGTTCACGCATTTGTATGCGAGGGCAGCAACATCATTGAGTTCTTGAACATCAAATTTCCCATCGAAACGGGAATCCACAATCTCCTCCCACCCAGCTCTCCCCTCCGTATTCATTGCCGCCTATTCATCACAAAAAGGTATGGATGATCAAGGTAGGCCATCATGTACATAGGAATCATTTTTTTCTTGAGACAGGATACTTACACATTGGGGTACTCAACTATGGATAATGATTTATTTCAGAAAATTAAAAAGTATTATGTTAAACAATTACTTGATCAACTAGGCCATTATGTATATAGGAAACATTTTTCTTAAGCTTTCTCTCACTTTCATTTGTTAAATATCAAATCAATAATCAGAAGAGAATAATGGTACTTGGAAAATGTATGAGAGTTAGATCTTACGAGCTCAACATATTCCATGAGACCCTGCTGAGGATTCCTGCCCGCAATAAGTTCAAAGAGCAAAACTCCATAACTGTACACATCACTTTTCTTAGTGAAGGCTCTCGACGATACATACTCAGGATCGAGATACCCAAAAGTTCCCCTGATATTAGATGCATGTGGATTAACCATCTCTTCCCTTGAAAGCCCAAAGTCAGCCACCTGTGCAATCCAACATGGTTATTATCCAGATTCATAGAGTAAAACTAAGCTTTCAAATTTGAACATTTAACTATCACTCTCCCATGTTCAGTGTAAATCAATTTCATAATTTGAGTGGAAAAACCCCTCGAGACATGTTCTAGAAGCAAAAATCTCTAGTCCTCTTGATATTGGATAAATTGCAAGGGAGGTTTATGTTTTATTGCGTATATTTCCTTTTATCTGACATGCATTAAGATTAACAACCAACAGAAGAGTTGCATACTCTGGCTCTCATGGAATGGTCCAACAGTATGTTGGAAGACTTGATGTCCCGGTGCACTATGGGTGGAACTGCCTGTAATAACAAAATAGAAAAAGCACAATAAGCAGACAGTGAGGATTCCATTCAAAATTTTATGGAATTGGTTCCACTGGTTCCTGAATATAAGATGAAAGCTTACCCCATCATGAAGATACTCTAAACCCCTTGCGACATCTAGAGCTATACAAACCCTCAAATCCCAGCTCAACGGTTCATGCTTTTCACCTGCACATTAAAACATTGAAGAAGACCGCATGTAACTAAGTGTACATGAAACAATTGTATGTGATTGAAAAAAAAATACAATATCCATTTTACATCATCAGAAGTTGATTAAAGCTACTCCAATATGTGTCTGAACGCAAAGCTCTTCTAGATCAATTATATACTATCAGGTTCGACTTTGAGGGGGGGGGGCTGTGTGGCTGAAAAAGTACACTATCAAACTCAAGAAAAACAGAAATTGTGTTCTATTTCACTGCATGAGCAGTGAATGGAGAAAGCAATACCTCAATTTTTATTTAGCCATTGACAAGCATAGATTGCTTGCAGTACTATCCTAGGTATAATCATTGACACACCTCTCCCAGGAAGGGAAGTGTGCAAATTTCATAAATGACTTACATTTCCAAGCGGCCACACAGCACCTTAAAATTGGACGGACTGCTAAATATCTCTACCTTACAGATAGCATGTACAATCTATAAACAGCATACACATGCCATAATGAAGGATTTGGATTTTAGACAACCCACCAGCGAAACCCATCAAGGAGATCTACTACATCAAAAACTGAGCCAGAGGATTCTGTCCATCTAATATACCTTCTCTGGACTGTTAATCACATTTTCCAACCATGAAAAAGGATTGATGGACCAATTAGTTAGGATCATTCCTAGGTGAGAACTACTTGAGTCCCATGTACATGTGGTACAGCACTTGTTAGGCTATGGCTTTTATGGACGAGAATTATGATCTACAAGATGGGCCTTAAATGTTTTATGCAAACAACACTTCCTGAAGAACCCAAAGGCCGAATCCAAGAAAGAGGAAACTTTGTAGGCAAAAGAGCCTATTCTATACAGGGAAGGTTTAAATCTCCAGGTAAAAAAATTGCAAAAAAGTGTTCAAAGGAAAGTTTATATATCAAATCTCATTTCTCCAAGTTATTAGTCATAAATGAATGATGGGATCACGTCAAAGAGCTGATCTTAAATGAAGAATGCAGCATTACTGTATGAAGTGTGAACTCTTACCTATATTTTTTTTTTATTGGTAAGACTAACTATAATTAGAGTCAAGTACTGAAACACTGTCATCCCAAAGGACTATACAGTATGTATTTATGAAGACTCTGATCCAAACAAGTTGTGTTGATCAAGTAAAAAGAAAATTGTAAACGAGACAAATCATTTCTGTCAACATGTGCTTCCACGGAAAGAGTCTTGCTTTTCCTTAAAGCCTTTCAATAAAAAGAGTTGATTCGTAGCTTACTATATAAATGAGAAGCAAGACTGCCATTGCTCATGTAGACATAAATGAGCATATGCTGGCCTTTTTCTGCACAATATCCCACCAAATTGACAAGGTTTCTGTGATGTAATCTTCCAAGTAACAGAACCTGAGAAAAAACAAAAAGAATTCAACAGATTAAAGATAGTGTGGCTATTTGGAGGACAAATAAATTTGATCAGATGAGGAAAAAAATATCATGATGACTCTTTCAAAATGTTCCTATGCCTTTTTACCATTTGAAAGTTATTTCGTCATGCTTCCCATCCATGTCTTGCTAAAACTTCCACTTTATGTCAACCATTATCAGTGTTATCTTATGTGCATATTGCCCCACCCATCTCGTCTTTACTCTTCACCATGCTATATTTTTCCAATTTCTCGTAGTACCAGACATCACACTGAGGCTGAAATATTCCTTGTCAGTATGAAAACTTTATGGCTTTGCATACTTTATGATGTTGATATTTTAATGTTATACTATTCCATTTGATTGTAGGCTTGATATCATCTCTAGTTCTTAGATAGTTTTTGGTTACTTGTTCATTCAATTTCGAATTAATTTTCATCTGAAAAAATTATTCCGAATTTTCGAGGACTTCATTTCCATTCTGCTCATCTGCTGGGATTTTTTGACGTGTAGAAAAATCTCCCAAGTTTCCAACTAAGTGTAGAAGTCAATCAATGAGCTATTCTGTTCTTATAAAATGTAGACTACAAAAAATTCTTATCCATTAAATACGAAAAATATAAAAACAGGAGTCTAGAGAATCATGGTCGAGTTGTACCAACCCACCAGGTTTGCTCCCTGTGAGTGTCCCGGGTTTGCTCCCCGTGGTTGTATGTTCAACTCCCACTCCTCAACTTACCTTGGTCTCCGTAGGGAAAGTTCCGAGTGAATCAGTGCGGAAGGGGCTAGTCCTTGGCTCGAAGGCTTTGGGCCACCATCCGTTACCCAAAAAAAAAATGGTCGAGTTGTACCAATAATATAACGGTGGCCAATATGGGAACCAAATGTGGTTGAGGAATCCTTGTGATTACTAGTTTGGATGTCAAAAGACATTCCCACAATAAGATATTAATTGAATCTAAAAGAACATTAAGTTTCGTAGCTGAATCGGAGTCTGACATATCATATGCAAATAGCTATTGACATCGTAATTACATCACTATGAGCTATATCTTTTTTCAACATTGTTTCTGCATATATTCTCTCTCTCTCTCTCTCTCTCTCTCTCTCTCTCTCTCCCCTTGCTTAGAATTAGTGGCAATCTCTCTCTTAACACCGTGTATGTGTGTTGTTTCAAATGCATGAGATATTAACCATCATTACCTCTGTTAGGAACTCCTTCTCCCCTTGCTTAGAATTAGTGGCAAGCACTTTAACAGCAACTGTCTCACCGGTATACATCTGAGCTTTATAAACAGGACCGAAAGCTCCTTGGCCTATTTCAGTTGTAAAATTATAAGTTGCTTTTTGCAGATCTCTGCACCAGCATCACAGGAAACAAGGTTACATAAACACTAAGAGAAAGTTGAAACTGCAGCCAGCATCACCATAAACAAAGTAAGATAAACATAAGTAAAAGATAAAACTTATAACTTAATAGGAACAAATGATAGAACTAAAGGAGAAAAACTAGATAAATGTGCACGATATGATTTTTATTATATGTCAAAGATAATTGTGACTTTCTTTCTACGACCACAGCAAACACAAAAAGATGACGATTATAAAGGAGAAGAAATGAAGAAAGCCGAACAAATTTCAATACAAAACTTCTACTCTTTTTAAGGGAAAAAATGTGTAGAATTGTCCATTTCTACAATTACTTGTTGAAACATATTGAAACTTCTACTCTATTTGCGAAAGCAAACACAAAAAGATGCAAATTACAAAGGAGAAAGAAAAGAAGAAAACCTAACAAGTTTCAATACAAAACTTCTACTCTTTTTGCGAGAAAAAATGTGTAGAGTTGTCCATTTCTACAATTACCTGTTGAAACATATTGGACACAAATACAATGGCAGGAAATACATGTCATAATGTCAAGACGTAAAGGTTAGAAAAGAAAATTGTTTTATCTACCCCTATTCTATCTACTTCAAGCATTATTGACATACAAATTCAGTGTTGCAGATAGCGGTGAATTATGTGCTGTTATTTACCACCAGATGCTTGAGACCAGATTCCAACAACTGCACATACTAGCAAGGTTCGAAAAAATGGTTTCGGCCACCGTGATGGTACTGGCCGAAACCGTTACAGTGCGGTATCGGCCGTTACGCTATTTCCCCCATTTTTTTGCTTTAAAAAAATCAAAAAAATTTCAATAAATAGAAAAAAATAATAAAAATGCAATAAATGAGTAAAAATATACTTCTAAAACCAATATAAAGCTCAAAATGTAAAAATAATGAAATTAAATGGGCCGAGAGTCTCGAGACTCCAGATAGTGATAGGCAGATACAAATATACTATCATTTTCTAACATTTAAATACTAACATTTTCTAACCTTTCATAATATTCCGAAATAAATAATTTTCTAACATTTAATATTAGCATTGCATAATATTCCGAAATAAATACTAACATTAACATTTAATAATATTCCAAAAAAAATACTAACATTTTCTAACAATTCATAATATTCCGAGAAAAATACTAACATTTAATAATTACTACTACTAAGTACTAACATTTGGTGTTTCAAAAATAAATAGAGGGAGAGGAATACCGAATAGGCGAATACAAGAAATTGAGAGAAGAATGATAGCCAAAACCAAGTGACTATGAAGGATTGAGTGAGTCGTGGGAGCCCAAGAGGGAATGAAGTCGAACAATGAAGGATTGAGTGAGTCGTGAGAGGCCGAGAGGGTTTAATTAATAATATAAGAAGTTTGAGTGTAAGAGTGTAGGTCTGTTACTCTGTATGTGTATGACGACACTTTGAAGTTTGAACTTTGAAATGAAGACCAAAAGGTCCAAAACACCTGCAAAGTTGCTGCAAAGTGAAAAAACAAAGTAAGAAAAAACAAAAAACTGCAAAAGCCAAAAGCTGCAAAGCATTTTCGCCGAACGTAACGGGCCGTAACGATCGTAACGGGCGTAACGTAACGGTAACGGCCGTTACACGAGCTGTACGTGCAAAAGTGAGTAGCGTAATGGTTTCGGGTAACGGGTACCACCGAAACCGTTACATAACGGCTGTTACGTAACGGTTTCGGCGTTTTTTAAAACCATGCATACTAGTGTAGTACAAAAAGGAGATGAGATTGGATTAGGTGGTCAACTCCTCCATGTCGTGCTTTGAGCTGCACTGCTAGTCTCAAGTCCGGATAAAGGAGGAGGGTTGTGTCAAGCTTGCAGTCGATGTAATTTTTTTTTTGTGCAAAATCCATTGACATGATCATATGATAGTTCTTAAATATGGCACTTCCAAACTCTTACTTTATATCTTGTTTGGCCATTCTACTCGAGTTAGGACCCAACTAATGACTTTAAATTCAAACTCAAGCCTTGATCAGATGCAAAGGACTCGCCTCAGTCAAGAACTAAGTACGCCTCTAGTGAATGGAAAAAAGTAGGGAAACATGAATTAGTAAAAGCAATAGTAATAAAAAAAAATGAACATCCGATTTATATAAAACTACCCATGCTCTGGGACTTTGGGTAAGACGAGGAAGGATCGAAGGGCTAAGCCTACTTATGTAGAACATTTTAATTTGATCAACAGGCGAGTCAATAATATTTCAATCATTGAATGGTCCTAACATATTAAACAATTAAAATAAATCAAAAAGTATTTGAATAGAGAACCATAGCCCACAAGGTTTTGCAGAAAGATATAAACATACTTGTAAGAGTACTTGAGTATTCCAGATGCGGATACTACATTCTTCCTCTTAGGTCCTTCCAGCCACAAGGAAATGCCATTCTCTTCAGATGTTTTGGGTGATTCTTGACCAATGGTTGAGTCCGATAATATCGTACAAGAATCAACACCGTTAGCACGGATAGGAATGGTGGCAGCCCTCCGAGAACTGCTGTTCCCTATCTGTGAATGCTTTCTGCGGTATCTGATGCAGAATAGAGCAGATATAGCCAAAAGCACTCCAATTATCACCCCTATGGATATTCCGATTATCAGTCCCCATGAGATGCCTTTCATCTCCTTGATCGTGATACACTATTCCTATTCAAGCCTCTGTTCCATTGAAAAAACCGTAAAGAGACCAATCCATCCTTTAAGAGAAAGAAAAATAAAACTGGGTCAATGCTTTTTCTTCTATATATTGTATCATAGATTGCTATTAAATACACATATATTGAGTAAATTGGGGGAAATTGTCATAATATTATGTTTTATTCCATAGCTGACAGAAACAATGAATCAAAGAAGGAACAGTGGTTTCACAAAGAAAGCAATGAAAAACTCCCAGATGCCTATGAAGCTATCTTTCTACGGAAATTCTCAAAAGTTTCATCTTTCGAAAGGACAAATCTGCATTTGCAGTGCTTCTTGTCCAATTGTCATAACAGAAGCTTGCTTCAAAACCCATGAATATGCGATATATAAATCACGTCAAAATAAATTAACTGACAGGAAAAAAAATTAGAAGGTTTCATCCTTCTCTATTAATCTCACTTGATTTGAACTGAAATTTCCATTCACAGGAGAGTAAATTATTTTAAAATAACAATTAAAAAATCAAAAGAAAAAATATAAACGAAAAACCTCTGTATTAAGGAATGAAACAGAGTCATTCTACAGTAGCCACTGTATACCAAAGCTGAGAAAAACTACAAATACTCAGAAAAAACCAGAAATTTTGGATCTATGACTAAACATTTCGATAGAGAAAAAAAAAATTACATCTTTCAACGTGGATATGGGAGCAGATACAATGAAATCCGAGAACAGTTAATCAATAATCCATGAGAAAATCCTTTTGACATAACTAAAACCTAGAACAACTGGAATTCCCCAGCGAAAAACTATAAATTTTCAGATCAAGCTCAGATACAGATCTACTTGAACACCAGAAACAAGAAGCTAAAACAAAATTTTTTTTTTTTTTAAAAAACGAAAAATAAGGATAGATTACCAACAAAAGGTAACGAAGATGATCGATGTTTATTGTTTACCTGTTCATGCGATTGCGAGCGTTGATTGTTGAACTGTTGGATTCCAAAACTGAGAACCGAAAAAATTACAGAGAAATCTAATTGCATAAACAAAATCGAGATTCGAAGGAGAGAAGAAGAGAAAAGAATCGGATGAGCAATAACGGCATGTTTGGCTGAGAACTTCTGAAACTTCAAACAGGATCTGTTTTTTTTTTTTTTTCTTGTCAAATCTCAAGGTCTCTTAGACGACAAAACACATTAGAATTAGTCTTTCTTGTTTTAAATTCCGTCACTCTGCCGTTTTCGTACTAAAACGCGCCTCCGGAGAGAGCATAATACTTACCCCCAGTATACCTGGAATATTACGAGATTGCCCTCATAGCTTTGTTTTTCTTTAATCTTTGGTAATTGCGGTTGTTGAAAATCTCAGTTTAACGGTTATGGAAAGTTTAGTGTCGTCCACATTCAACTGCCAAAGCTAACATACCTACCAAATCGATAGAATGTAGTTGGGGATAGATATGAATCTTTGTGGATGATGGTCGAGTGGTTGTAACGCTTTGATAGATTGAAAATTATTTCCGAATGTTCCTTAGGGCCATTAAAACAGGGCGGAGTTAGGATTTCCTTTTTAGGGGATCAAACAATTGTTGATTGAAAATGTTAGTAATTATTGATGATTTTGTAAAGAATACTTTAACGGGTATAAAATATTCTGAATTTATGAGGTGGGGTTCTGAGGCATAGCTCCCAATTTTTTTTTAGGATCAAGTTGGTGAAACATATTTCATACATATCTTACATTATTTCTCAATTTTTTTTTTTTTGGGTACTTGCCCTTTGCCTCCCATGACTATGCCTTACAAATTAGATAACATAATATAAAATATATAATTATTTTTCAAAAGTTTAAGAAAAGTAATTATTGCATGTCCTGCTAAAGAATTAAATAACATAGAATAAGGGTTTTTTTTTGGAAATTGAAGTGGCAGCTGCCCTCCCGTGCATGTAAATATGTAATAATTCATAACCCCATTAGTTAGCCACCGTGCCGAGACCGAGGGTACAGGATTATAGAGGTGAAGTAATAGTTTGTTGGTTAGTCAATTATTTGGTCACTGTAAGTGTATCATTTTATGAACAAACGCTAGGAAATATTTTAACAATTTTAACATATTCTAAATTTTCATTTCTTAAATTGATTTCATTCACACTTATCTAAAGAACAAACGCTAGCTCAAATGCCAAAATGGTGCCTATCACTTGCGAGAAGTCAGGAAATCAAGTCCAGTTCACTCTATTTACTAACCCTAATTAGAGTTCGGACCACAATCAATATCAATTGCGATTGAACTCGAGAGTTAAATCACACCCACAATGTACCCCTTTTATTGTGGTTAAAAAGTTTTAAGCTGAAGGGTTAATTATTTTTGAATATTTTATTATAATATCCAAGATTAGAAATATTTATTTTAAAGAATTAAAAAGTTTTTTTTTAGAACAAGGGTATCTGGGCCCGCTAGAGCAGATCCCCTCATACTATACAACTAGGAAAGTCTATAAAATTCCAAAGGGTGGCCAAACTCAGACTCAAACTCAAGACCTTCGCTTCTTGGCTACAGTTAAAGAGACACATGTTGCATTGCCACCGAGTTCAGCCGCAATTGAGGTGGCCGGAATTGTGAGTTTGTGGGTTGTGAGTTGTGACAGAGGAAGGTGAAAAAGGAATGTGAGGTTATTATGGTAATTTTCTAGTATATGTTTTTTTTTTTTGTTGTTGTTGTTGGAAATAGAATATGTTAATGTATAGAACAAATTTTTTTTTTTTTTTTGGGTGATAACGTGTAGAACATAATGTATATGATAGTGGCACTTAAACAAGAAAAAAAAACGTACATAACAATGGCAATTCTGTAAATAAAGGGCAGGACATCAAAGTTGACGTCATGGCCATGGCAAGTCTACAAATAATGGAATTTGAATTTCCACGTTATGACGTTAAAGACGAGACGTGTTGCACAGAAACTTCAAGTGTTCAACATCTAAAAAGAAAATCTATAATGTTACATTTGTTTGTATTTTTTTGACTTTGATTTTACATAAAGTAAATATGTTTGTGTAGAACTAAGTAGAATTTATACTAATACTCTATACTGGTTGATGCTATGTATCATTCCTCAAATCTCTCGGTTCTCCTTTCAAGTTGATATCATGTGTCAGTTGATATGGAAAAACCCTCCCTTCGTTGATCCAATCAAATGACATCATATCATTACTAATCGAACCATTAACATGGGCGACCCTTGATTGTCCTCTTAATACGGGACGACATTCATATCTCACCCCTCAACTCAACTCAACTCGAGTCAATAATTGAAGCATAAGATTGGCAGTTGCCCTTGCAACAACGAAACTCCCCTTGGTGTCATCATCGTTGTCATCAGTGAAGCCGTAATAAAAAATGTTAGAGGCAGCAGCCATCTCTATAGTTGGATATGATAGTCTTTTTGTTTAAAAGAACTGTGATGTAAGAAATTAAAAAAAAAATGATCTAAATATTTTTTTTGGATCACATACCCTCTTTACACTTCTCTCTCTCTCTCTACGTGTGTGTGTGTTTTATGGGTTCTGATGCTCACTCGATGCAATTTTCAAAGGTAGGTACAAC
The DNA here is from genome assembly GCA_015143295.1 of Tetracentron sinense. Classification (NCBI taxonomy): domain Eukaryota; kingdom Viridiplantae; phylum Streptophyta; class Magnoliopsida; order Trochodendrales; family Trochodendraceae; genus Tetracentron; species Tetracentron sinense. Next base: position 47,068 of record JABCRI010000251.1, on the reverse strand, counting down.
ATGAGTTTCAATATCTTCGTGTCTTCACCCTTTAAAACTTACCGCTTACCCACACTGGGTTTGAAAATTTCACGTACGTGTCTCTCTATTCTTGTATAGATTTAATTAATTGGGTATTTCTATTATCTTTTTAATAAAAAAAAATTAATGAGAGATATTTCTGTTATAAAGCCTACATGTTTGATGAAATACTTTATTTTGGTCTCTTTTTGTGTCAAGCTTCTCTTCCAACTGAGAAAACTTGAAGACATGCAAGTGCTGGCAGCCCCCTCACGATAGGGCTAGCTTACTCATTCCATCCATCCCCTCTCAACTGCATGCCGGTGAAATCAATGGAACAGAATGCCTACGTGTAGATTGAGAAACATGGATCTCGTAGGGGCAAAGTTCCTTATACCTAGCTGTTGGTGTTAGGATTCAAGAATAATAATGTTAAAACAAAACAAGATTATTCAAATCCTGGATCTAGATCATGCAATCAATTTTTCTAGATTTCATAATCAAAAGCAAACAAGGATTGAAATAGTTAATCTCATACCTTTCGCTGGAATTTCCCTATTCCCTTCACGGTGTGATGCTGTGTTTCTCGGCGTTTGAGAGGGATGAGAGAGTCTTCTCTTTTCTCCTTAGGTCTGATTCAATGGGGCTTCAAATTGACGTAAGAGAAAGAGGGACCCCCTCTTTGCTTTATATACTCTTGGAACCTTACCCATCATAAGATCCAAGGGTTAAGAGGGATCACACCAAAGATCTAACGGTCGCCAACCCTGACCATGCTGTTAGCTTTAATAACACTTAAAGAGTCCCTGTTTGATCACATCTCTTTAGTGGGACCCATTATCCTTAACATTCTCTATTGACAGCAATACAATCCGAGTTTTGAAAACTAAGGATTGCGCCAGACCACATGAGTTTTTATTTAATAAGAAAAACCCTAACAATCTCCCACTTGGTCCAAGCAATCCTTAAATAAAATAAAATGACTTTTCGGATTGAACAACCTTAAAAACGTGAGTGGCCACTCTTTTAATTTTGAAAAACATTGCTGTCGAGAATTAAGTGTTCTTTAACTGTCACTTTGATTCAAAAGCACCACTAACAGTGATCATGGAAGATTTAGCATCTACTAGTATTCATTTACTATGATACAAGCCACTCCATGGTCAAACAACTAGTAATACTAATGTTTCAGAGCGGTTCTTTATGGTGGCAAGGTATGGTGTGATATGGACTATACACAACCTTATGTGATCAAAATGTATACGTCCAAAAATTGTCCACGCTACATGCATTTAAGCATATGCATGTCATTCCGATACTTTACGGCAACCGCCATGTGAAGTCCATCACCTTGTATCCAGAATGAAGGCCTCAAACATGGTGCCCAACTATGTTCAGCCCAAGTAACTTGAGAGCTTTGTGCGAGGCTCTCGGGCAAACCTGACATCAATGACATCCGTCATGTGAAGTCCATCACTTGATGTCTTTACCTTTTGCACGTGCAGTTCAATTACATTACTATAATCAAATGATGCATCAATATTTAATTTGCATAACCATAACATATCAATATCTGAGAGTGTAAAACAATGACATGTATATCATATAAATGATTGGAATATAAAACAATAAACAATACTCACACTAAATAAAAGAATCAAACGATTCTAAAAGGTTCAATAATAATGACAGGTCCTTTAAAATTTCTGATGGAGAGTTCTTTACTTAACATGTTTATAATCCAAACATGCAACAACACATAATCCGATGAGGATTTCAAACTATCTTGAAATCAAGTAAAATCAGAGTCTGAATAACTTTTAAATTTCTAGTTCGATATATCTCTTGTTAACCAAACTGAAATCCTATGAGATAACTCTAACATCTAGAAATATGATTTCTGGTAATCTTGATATCCAAATTATAACTTACAAACCTGCTCCCACTGACCTTAACATATATCCATCAATCCAAGTAGATTACTACTTTAAGTTTATCATCCAAATTGTCACAAGAGTCACAATTACCTAGAGAAAATCTAATAAAATTAACAAACATACACAACAAGAATGATATAAAATATAAGTCTAAGGTCAGCTAATAAAGATCATCCACTAATATATTACTACCAATTGTCTAAAAAATATGTCTGATTGAGAGTGTACTCCCCTCAAGGATAAAATTAAACTGTATCCAATCCAATAATATCTCGCCTAAACAACGGCACAATGAAAATAACATCTAATAGTAAAAACCATAAACAAAGTCTAATACTAATCAGCAAGTTCCAACAGCCTCTAATAATGTTGGTGTAGAGTTCTTCAAAAATCAGCAGCTCATTAGCCTTGGCGCTTCGCCGATGAATGAACTCCTTTGTTCTTCCTGCACCAATCCTTATATTTGAAACAGTTTCTTTTCATATGACCTTTCCCCTTGCAGAAGAAACACTCAATCTTCTCTAGTTCCTCAGTATTATCATTTCCCTGAAATTGATGTCTCGAACTCTGTCCTAAATTATGACCTGAACTCTGTCCTGAATTTTGTCCTTGCCAGAAATTCTGTGAATTAGATTTCTTGAACCCTTTATTTTTAAAATTCTTCTTACTACCAGAATTCACAGCCAAGTTTGCATACTCGGCTTTCCCACACTTCATGCGCTATTCCTCACTAACACACACAGCTATCAGTTCATGCAGGTCCGACTTCCTATCCTGTGCACTATAATTAACCTTAAAAGCATCAAATGATTCAGGAAGTGAGGCTACAACCAAATGCACCATGAGGTCATCCTCAATTGTCAACCCAAGCTCTCTAAGAGAGATAATTAACTTAGATATCTTCAAGATGTGCTCCCGAACATTTCCAGCACCATCATACTTCAATGAAATCAGTTGAGTCAAACAACTGTACTGACGAGACCTAACAGATCCCATAAATTGTTTCTTGATAGTCTCAAGAAGAACCTTAGCAGTATCAGCAGCAGGAATACCACATCTGATGGCTTCTTGAACAGAAGCCCTAATGATCATCATGGCCATCCTATTGGCCTTCTCCCAATTCAAATGCAATAACTTATCTGAATCTGAAGACTCAGCAGTGGGAGTAACCGGCTTCTCCTCCAGTAGGACAAAGTCGTAATCAAGGCAACCCAGAACTATATCTAGCTGCATCTTCCAAGAACTATAGTTTGAACCATTCAGAGGCTCAATCCCAGTCAAATGTTTCTGAACAACAGACCCATCCATATCTGAAAATGTCAATGTTTTACTATGTTATGGTATGTCTAACAAATTATTGCACAAATTATAGTAATTTACTTTATACTTGTCATTGCATGACTTTATTTAAGCTTTATGATTCTAATCCGGTCTTGGGGTTAAGCCGAATAGCTAAAGTGGTTTACTTTAAGATTGCTTACTTCCACTTTACGGGACAGGTGGGCGCATCATCTAATTACACCTTTGGGCAAGAGATTTCGACATGCAATTCACCCCCCAATTGGCGACAACAGTCGCGCACAGAACTGATCTATCACGTATTGGATTGATTAGGACACTTCCACACCTTTGGGCAAGAGGGTTATCATTCTCTCACCGCCACGTACAAATCATTCTGCCCCACTCAGTCTACAAGAAGTCCCTAGACACCTTTGGGCAAGACTAGTTATTCAATGTAGGTGAGTGCAAACTCGCAGTCTAAATGAGATCAAAATCTCAAATTCGAAGGACCATAACCTCCTATAGGACGGTCACCTTTGGGCAAGACAATCTAACCTACTTCAGTTATGCTCATTCGAATCACTGCCTTACAGATCAAACCTAAACCCTATAGGATGATCTAACTTTAGTTCCTGATATTAATTTTGGGTAAAAGCATCAAGTTTTTCCTTTATTTAATGTCAAAACCATATGAAAATAATATTCATGCACTAAAACAACTCTTTACAGTGCTCAGAAGTCAAAAATGGACCCCAAAAACGGAATCAAAACACCCAAAAACCTCAGGGAAGGTCGGACACTCGTCCTGGACGTGTCCTGGGGACGTTTCACGCGCAGGGGACACTCCCTGCAAGTGTCACGCGTAGCGCACGCGCGTCTCGCGCGCTGGAAGTGCGCCTCACGCGCGGGGAATGCGCTTCACGCGCGGGTGATGTGCCGCACGCGCACGGAATTGGCTCACGCGCGTTCTGCGCGTCACGCGCGCGCGGTCTGATGCGCTTACGCGGTCCGGTCCAGGTTCCACTTGGTTCGGTTCAGTCAACGATCCGGTTCGGCTTAGGTCCCGGTCCGGTCGAACCGGTTCAGTCCACATTGACCGGATCGGATTTCATTCGGTTCGGGTCATACCCATATTAATCCGTTCGGGTCAAAACTATTCGGGTCAGCCATGTCAAATTTGGGTCGGGTTATGCGAGTCGAACCAAGATCCACCTGGATTTCGGTTTTGGGTTCGACTCGGGTCACCGGGTCGGGTTGACCCTCGTGACTCATCTTCCTAGCCCGCACAGTTTTTATTTTTATTTTTTTTATAAAACCCTAAACCCGTATACTGGTTTCTCCTTCTTGGGGACCCTACCGGCCACCTGTGCAGCTGCCGCCGGTGACAAACCGACGGCCACCCTCCGGCGAGCAAAACCCAACTGCCGGAAGCGTCCTCCGGCGACGGACGACTGCGGAATTGCCGTCCAACCGAAAACGCCGAAAAACCTTTTTTTTTTATTATATTTTTTTTTAATCCGATTCACTTGGATTTAAAAAAATAATTATTCAACTCAAAAATTATTTCTAAAACAATAAAATCGATTATCAAATCCATAACCAATTAATCAATTTTATTTGTTGATTTCCTTACATCCGAATCACTAGATCAATAAAAATTGATTATTAGATCCGAAAATAAAACCCCACTTAGATTTGATTATTAAGAAAAATTAATCACAAGGTCAACCCTGTGCTCTGATACCAATTGTTAGGATTCAAGAATAATAATGTTAAAACAAAACAAGATTATTCAAATCCTGGATCTAGACCATGCGATCAATTTTTCTAGATTTCATAATCAAAAGCAAACAAGGATTGAAATAGTTAATCTCATACCTTTCGCTGGAATTTCCCTATTCCCTTCACAGTGTGAGAGAGTCTTCTCTTTTCTCCTTAGGTCTGATTCAATGGGGCTTCAAATTGACGTAAGAGAAAAGAGGGACCCCCTCTTTACTTTAGATACCCTTGGAACCTTACCCATCATAAGATCCAAGGGTTAAGAGGGATCACACCAAAGATCTAACGGTCGCCAACCCTGACCATGCTGTTAGCTTTAATAACACTTAAAGAGTCCCTGTTTGATCACATCTCTTTAGTGGGACCCATTACCCTTAACATTCTCTATTGACAGTAATACAATCCGAGTTTTGAAAACTAAGGATTGCGCTAGACCACATGAGTTTTTATTTAATAAGAAAACCCTAACAGTTGGTTCAATAAACGCATCGCAATATCAAGTTCCCATGACTTGATTGTATGAATAGATTTCTGTTAATTTAATTAGTATTATGGACATTGTCACTTGTCTGAATAGGCTTCTTTACACCAGGAACTGCAATTGCAACATTTACAGATTTTTAGATTGCATATAGTTAGGTAATTATAAATCATAAAATTATGACACAAACTAGCAAAAAAGCTACTAGCAACAAAGCTACTGCCCCGTCATTTTTTTCAAGCTTTATAATGTCTAGCCTTTTTTCTACTTACGCAACTTTTCAAGTTTCAAAAAAACGACTACAGACAACTCTTCTTCATCCTAGACACCCAAAAGATGACAGTAATTAGTCAGAAAGCATGGTGACAGCAAACAAGTCTTTTGTAGATATAGTTATTCATGATATGATTTTAAACCACTACATTGTAATCGTAATTCTACATAGGCTCCTTGCCTCTAGCTAGCTTATTCAATATTGGTTTCCATGCAAGGTTGCACATGAACATCCATGTATCGATTGAAGGAATTTGGCAAATTCAAGTATGTAATATATGCTGTTCTTTTGTGCTCTGATGATCACAGTGTGTATTAACTAAAAGGAATTGGAAATTTCTGAATATGTAAATATAGGTGCACTTTATATCATGATCATCCTGGAACTTGCTTTTGTTGGGTTTTTGGCATTTCTATTTACTTCTTCTTCTACTTTTTCTTTTTTCATTTTTTGTTTTTATTTTCTCATATACTTGCTATGCCTAATCTAATAAGAGTTATGACAATATTCTTGCCAATAATATAATAGTTCGGAAGCCAATTTATGAATTCAGTACTGCGTTTGAGTGTGCATATCCATTTTGTTGGTTATGCCCATGCCAGAGCAGCCAGTACTGTTTGGACTTCTCATATCAATGAGTTGGTGAGCCACATGCATGGAGGGGTGTTTAAACACAAGGTTACCCTTCCTAGATCGAGGTTAATATATTGAAGTGTAGTTTAATGTCTGCCTCATTTTTTTTTTGTCTGCTTCATTTAGTGCACAGGGAATGAAGAAAGACCGGTCTTTGAATATGATGATTAAGGATATTCTGGGATGAATTTCATAAAAGCATGGGTAAAAAACGCATTGAATATAACTGCACACCATTAGGTTTGGCCTTCCTCTTTTTGCCACAAATTTGCATAATAAGCAATGAAGTAAGAAATATAATGGAGCTTCATTTAATCATTTTTCCAGCGTTATTCTCCTTGTCAGTTACTTTGCAGTCACTTTTGTAAGCAACACAGACAAATATGATTTGTGATTAAATGAGTTTTCTTTATAGGAAGGATATTGTCTTTAATTAATATTTTGTGATAGAGATGAGAATTCAAATAATTTTCCAAAGACATGATAAGTATTGCCCCTACTAATCAAAATACACCTCTCAGTTATTTTTTTAGATTTGTATACTTTTCAATAGATAGTTTGTCTCTATTTTTTCCCTTCTCTACTACACACCTGTGCATTTTTACGGGGCATTTCCTAAGTAAATATATAGAGAGGAAGGTCAACTGTTAAAAGAAAAAAAAAAGTTGGCATTCTATACCAATGTTATTTGGTTCGGTAATTTGAGTTCGTGGTTTTTAATTTGTCACTTTAGGGTGAACCCGATTTGTGAGGAATAGGATGAAAAAATTTATTTCTCAATTCGCGTTAGCTTAAGTTCACTAACTTGGTTCGCATACATATATATATATATATATATATATAACAATTTACCATTATAATGCATTTAATTATAATATAAACACATAACTATTTATCATCATTATACTTGAAATTTTCTTACTTAAACATGTAAAAACAAGTATTGTATAATAAATTATAAAATATATATTTTGAGCATGTGAATAAATATATTATAAATACTTATTTTAAAAATCATATAAAATATTTTTATGAACGTTTCATGAATAAAACTTAAAATTGCTAAGCCCAAAGAAAAAATAGCTGAAGCCAAAGAAAAAAAAATCACTGAATCCGAAGAGAAAATTCGTCGAAACTAAAGCAATTGTATATGATAAAAGTGTTTACTAGTTTTCACGAGTACTATGTTTGAACAAGTTCACAATTTGGCATATTAGGCAACATATCGAATTACCTTGTTCTATATAATGTTAGTATTCATATGTTGACTACTGCTGGCTAATTGATTAGTAGGGCTGCTAATGAATAGAATAACATTTCAAATCTGATCCGAATTTGATTCGATTAGAGTGGATCTTGATTTGGATTCTAAATCTATCAGATTATATATGAATCGGAATTTTCGAATTTGATTGTAATTTGATGAACTTTGGATCTACAGTGATCCGGTTCGGTTAAAATTGGATTCGATTATATGTTAATTATATATATATATATATAATATTGATGAATAATTTATTCTGAATGCATATAATGCTTTTACTAAAATTATTTATAAATTTTTATTTGCTTATAAATAATTTTAGAAATTTAATATTAATCAAAATAGATTGAGATGAATTTCAAATCTTAAGTAAATAACCTGATTCGAATTTAGATTAATCAATTTCCTTGAACCACTCAACATACTAGCCTTCTTTTCTAAAAAGAAGATCCATTCACATTAAGTAATTAGCCAAGTCAAAGAGTTCTGAAGTAGAAAAGAAGTGATATGTTTTTTTTTTTTTGAGGGTAGTGGGGATGATTGGATTTTAAATAAGATTGTGAAAATTTGATATTAAATTTTATTACTTAGCTGTTTGCAAGTGCATATAATCAGAACAACCCAAAAATATGTATTTTCTATTGGCTCCTGTTTGTTCATAGTTAAATATATTTTTTTAAAATTATCTAAAAACCAACTCAACAGAATGCTTAGTAGCATTTGTCACCACAGTTATGTTGCTGTCTCAAATGATGTGTGCATTTTAGACCACGAATAGCCCCAAAACTGCAGCCCAACGCGCACTCTACTGACCTCTCTTTACGTGGCCCACAACTGCAGCCCAACGCGCACTCTACTGACCTCTCTTTACGTGTTCACAACGAGAACGGATCACAGCCAAATGCGATTGAACTCTCCGAATTCAGTCGCACTCACAGGCCAACAGTGTCCCTTTTAATTCTTATTAAATGTGGTTAAGATTCACTCACCATGGGAATTCAACAATATAATATAATATTGATTTTTAGGAAAAAATATTAAAGATATATTTAATTCTAGTTAAATTTTTTTAAATCATTAGGGTTTTTTTTTTATAAAAAAAACCAAAGTTATATTACTGAACTCTAAGGGTTAGTGATGTAAGCACTCAATTTTTACACCATGCCTTAACCATTATTAATATCTTTTAGCTATGGTTATCCCTAACTTATCCCCAGTCAAGCCCTAAACCCTAGGCAAAACCCTGATCAAACCCTATGCCTAACCATAGGTGAACCCTAGGCTTAACCCTAGTCAAGCCCTAAACCCTAGGCAAACCCCGATCAAACCCTAGGCCTAATCCTAGGTGAACCCTAGGCCTAACCCTAGTCAAGCCCTAAACCCTAGACAATCCCATGTAAAACCCTAGACTAACCATAGGTAAACCCTGATCAACCCTAGGCCTAACCCTATGCAAGCCCTAAACCCTAGGCAATTACAGGTTAAACCCTAGACTAACCCTAGGTAAACCCTAAGCCTAACCCTAGTTGAATCCTAGGCCTAACCCTAGGTGAACTCTAGGGTCCAAAAATCCTAAAATCAGGCCCAGAGCCCTCTGTGGGCCCAAACAGGGGCCCACACCCCAAATTCAAAAAAGTTCAGGAATTGGGTAATAATTACCGCCATTTCCTTATTTAGGTAGATGCACAGTAGATCAGTTCAAGTATGTAAGGATTGAGCTTATTAAGGCAAAATACCAAGAATGGCGGTAATACTATTACCGCCATTATTGAATTGGTCTGGTTCAGTAATAGCGGTAATGGTATTACCGCCATTACCTTATTTATGCAAATTCATAGCTGGCTTCCCCCTGAACCACTCCTGCTTCGCCCCCTCATTGTCTAACACATTTGGAGTATTCCCTAAACTACCCTAAGTCCTCCTCGACTCTATAAATAGCTCCCTAACCTTAGTTCAAACTCCACTCCAAAAAATCACATAATAAACCCCTGATGGATTACGGTTAGCCCAAACCCAAGCTCTTCCAACCTTGGTTACTCACCTGAGACCACCCCTTAGCCGTCCAGGAGCCTTACCAGGCTGCCTCACGCCTGTCCCAACTTTACACTGCCACCGTGCACCACCCCCTTCCACTGTGAAGGCCTTAGCAGCAGGGTAGGATCCCCTACCCTTTCTTCTTCTTGTCTGAATATTGTAAGACCCCTGGTCCTACTCCAGAGGTCCTCTATCTTCATTTTTATTCCTGTTTTGTATTTCCAAATTAAGGATAGGGGTCTTCTTACCTTCCTTATAGGCATGAGGAACCTCCTTGAGGTTCAAGCTTTGGCATCAAGGCCCTCGCATGTATGGAGCATCTCCCTTAGCCTCTGAGGACCCTCAGTCCATGAGGGATCCATTGGACATGGCCTGGACCTACCTCAGGGGGTAGATTTTCACTTTCTAGAAAATTTCAGGAATGACGGTAGAATAATTACAGTCATTCCTAGCCTTCTCTTTTACAGACCCTGTAGCACCATCTTGTATGGGCCCTGGTCTATTCCAAGGCCCATGTTTAGTCTCTAGGACTCTCCTCTCTTCACTCCTCTCTTCACTCTGGTCCTTTCAGGGTCCCCAGTACTACTTAACTATAGTTAAACCACCCAAAACCAAGAGGTAGCAGAATGACGATAGTCTATCTACCGCCATTTCAGTATACCAAAAACAGAGTGTTCAGCCCCTTGTGGGGCCCACTCTAGACCTCCCCCTGGGCCCGCAAAAGGCTCAGGGCCTTCCTTGGACTTCCCTCTATCAATCTCATGGGTCCATGATCCTAGGGGTGTCATCCTCGACCTTCCCCATGCCTTGCAAAACCCCCTGGAAGTGTTATTGTAATTGTGCTAATATCTTTACCGCCATTATTGACTTGCTGCTCTTTGGGCTTTTGCACAGGGCCCAGACCTGGTAGGAGGTCATTCTAGGCCCTACCACACTCTCTGGGCCCACTCTGACTTGCTTGAACCCTTAACTAGGGTTAACCCAATTCTGGTTAACTTTTAACCATGGTTAAGCAACGCTTGACCCTTTGAAAAAATCTGAAAAAATGATACAAAATTCTAAAATATTCTGAAATATCCAAAATATTTCTGCTTTAGCCATCTTACCATGGTTAGCAGCCCTAACCATGGTTAACACCTATTTAACTCTGATTAGTAACCCTAACCTCGGTTAAATCCGATTTTGGTCTACCGGGCCTAATCTCTTAACCTACCGGCCTCACCCTTGGCCTATCGGGCCCAATCTCAGCTTACCGAGCTTACCCTTGTTCCCTCAACCGTGGTTAGCAATCCTAACCATGGTTAGTTTAACCCTTAACCTCGGTTAGCAATCTTAACCCTAAATCAAGTCTACCGGACTTACTCCTTGGCCAGCAGGCCTAATCCTTAGTCTACTGGACTAATCCTAAGTCTACCGGACTTAAACCTTGCACTTGACCAAACTCGGTCAACCAAACTCTAGTCTACCGGACTAGTCTATTAGCCACCCTTGGTGCATACACACACCCCCTAGCCTTGACACGGGTCCATGTGTCAGAACTACGCTTAGTGATCTCACCTCGGTGAGTACGTAGGCAACTCAATCCGGGTTCGACCATAGTTAGCTTTTCTTTTTTGATTTAGTATTATCTTAAACACTTAGACATTTAAACAAAATTGACTTTAAATTAGCTTACATCTAGCAAGTAGGGAACCATTGAAAAATAGAAGTCTCGGGGTGCTTAACACCTTCCCCGGACTTAACCAAACCTCTTTCCTTGACTTCTACCGTATACCAAGACCTTATCCACATCTCGGGGACTTATCCCTCCAAATGAATAGGTGACAACTCTAAACATTAAACACCCTGTGAGGTATTTTAGGGAGTGAAATCCCGTGCTCACAAGTGAATCTTACTCACAATTAATAAAGGTTAAAACGGACACGTGTTGACTTGTGGGTGCGATTGAACCGGTTGCGAACCAGATTCTCTAAGCCTTAGGGCTTAATAATCCAACCTCGATTTTTAGGAAAAAAAAAAAAATTAACCACGCCTAGGGATAAAACTTCTTAACCAAAGTTAGAAGACAATTAATTAAATGGGCTTTGTGAGTGCATTGAGTTCTCCTAATTCAATAGCGATTGGATATGGTCTAGACTCGACCAAACCAAGTGGATACGAGATGGGATCATATCATATTCAATTGTACCCACAAGTCAACAAGTTGGAATCATATTCAATCATGATTGAACTCTGAAGACTTAAATGACACCTAGAAGTCAACATATATACCTTTTACTTTCCATTAATTGTTATTAATATTCACTAACCCTTAGGGTTAAGCAATCTAACTTTGGTTATAAAACAATTAATCTTTAGGGTTAAATGTTGTTAACTAGAGTTCAAAAGACAATTAAAGAGACTTTGTGAGTATGCTGAGTTCAATCGCAATAGGATAGGATCCGGACTCCAAGTCAAGAAGTCATGTCTCTTTTAACTCCCTTTTATTGCCATAAAGATTCACTAATCCTTAGGATTAATATTTTTAACCTTGGTTTTTTAAGGCTTGCTAGCCGTAGTCTCATGCATCCCCTACTTTTAGCTATAAATCAACACTTGTTAAAGCAAGTATAGATGTGTGGAAAAACAATAACTAAGTGTTGGTTTATGGCTGAGAAGTAAGGGGTGCTTGAGAGTAGGGCTAGCATGGCTCATAAAATATTAACTATTTTAAGAGTTAAATTGCAGTTAATAGGGACTTGTGAGTTGTGAGTGTGATTGAACTCTGGAGAGTTCGATTGCGATTAGACAGGATCCGGACTCGGTCTCCTGAAGGTCTCTTCACCCAATCTCCATTTATAGGAAGGACTTTGCTACTGAGACCGCAAAAGGGCTGAGACCACTGAGACCGTGCATCCATGCACGGGATTTCAAGTGGGGCCCACAGTCACATGGTAGGCCCCACCTGAAATCCCGTGCATGGATGCACGGTCTCGGTGGTCTCGGCCCTTCTGTGGTCTCAAAAGCATTTTCCTTATAGGAAAGTTCCTCACAAAAGTGACTATGCACACCAATGGTGGGGTTACTGTGATTGGCAATGGCAGAATGTACACGATAAGAAAATAAACCATTTTCATGTAAGAGGTTTAGAGACGGGCAGAGCCACAAGGGAAGGCTGTAGCTCCTGAACATTTGGGGAAAAAAATTTCGTTGATACCAGAAGGGCGTAGTCGCAAGGGAGGGGAGATATAGGGGCGAGGAGTGTTCTAGACCCCTAAAAAACTAAATTATTTAATTTAGTTTTTTAGGCATGGGATAATTGCCCCTTAAAATTTTGAAGAAACAAGCTAAGTTTTATATTATATTATTTAATTTAGAGGAGTGCGATCCCCAATCTCACAATAACACATGATATTGCGACCCTTCCAAATGGTTAAAAGCAAAATTTTCAAACTAGAGGAAATTGTGGGTTTCACTAGTTATAAGGCAATAGGGTGGTGTACGTGGCAACACTTGTTGCTACCACCGTGAGACTTTGAAAGTATGAGACTAGGGCTAGAATTTCTCTTTAATTTAAGAGGACATACCATAGGCAAGGGGAACAGCTGTCCCTTAACTTAAAAAACAAAAAATATTCTTTACAAACATACGTATGGTCCACAAACTTGGTCCTCCAGAATTGCACGAGACTCCTTGGACAAAGAATATTATTACTTGTTCTTCACAAATCCATCAATAACAATTAGACAAGCAATGCTATGTCCACTTTTCGGCCATCCAGTCTCCTCTACTTTTATACAAGAAAACAAAATAGTATTATATTAATTTGCGGGTCCATCACTTTTGTTGTCATTTCATTTAGACTTAGTAAAAACAATCTGAGAGTGGATGGCCATAAAGTGGACATAGCATTGCTTAACATTATCAATCGAGCATTAGCTCACCTACAAGAACATCCTAGCTCTGCCAAAGTTAATTTTTTTTTGGGTGGAGGGGTCAAAAATAGGATATTTTCATTCATGAAAATAGATAGATACATGATTTGCTTCAACTCCTTACAAGGAGCGAGGAGTATAAAGAGGCATTACAATCCGATCGGGTGTGGAATTTAAGCTCTCGTTGAGAGCTATCTGGGCTTGGCAATGGGCAACATAATTTGCTTCCCTTTAGATGCAGCTGAAGGTTACTTCCTCACTCCACATGCGCGCACACACGCACAAACAAATTAAAAGTAAAACTTTTTTTTACTGTTTCTTCTTCTAGCTGATAAGGATGGTCTGAAAATGGCCCATTAAGCTGGAAACATTGGATTGATGACTGTAATGGATCGGAATGAAAGGTCGAGACAATTCGCAATAGCAAGTTCCACTACATAGTTCTTTATAAAGAAAGAAGAATCCTTTTTTTTTCCCCCTGGAAATGAAATGGAAAGCATGTCATTCCAACTGGGAATAGATAGAAATAGCTTTTGGGCAATGTTGTCAATTACATGGTCCATTTGTTCATTCCCCATGAAGCCAGATATACTCTTTATGGTTGAATTAAGGATCACCAACAGTGTTGGCTGTTGTGCTGTTGAGAAATAGAAAACCAATTTCTTGAGAATTTGGCTTTTACCGGATATGCAACATCCAATAAAATAAAAATAAATAAATTTGAAGATAAGCAATACAACAATTTACGTAGTAAGGAGATTCATGCCGATTCACTATTACTTAAACCAAGATAATAAACACACGTAGGGTATGTATAGGAATGAGATAACCGACAAACTCGGTCATTAAAACAATTTCATCTGGAGGTCCACCACCGAAGCCCTGCTCGGGATGGAAACCTTGGATCCAAAATATCTAATACCCAATTAGCTCCACCACCAAAGCCGTTTGAGATGGAAACCCGGGATTCAAAATATTTCAAAGTGTACTCCCAAATATACTAAAAAACCTAACGTTTAAATCAATTAGTATTAGTAAACGGGTCAAGACTCAAGGTGAGATTATATATATATATATATATATATATACACTAGTAAAGTTGCACGTGCTTTGCACGTATTTCTTTTTATTATTAATAAAAAATATAATTAAATTGAAAATTAGTATCATCATTAGCTATTTCTCTGGTTTATAGCGAACTACGATACAATTAATAGAATACTTATCGAAATAATAAATAAATAAAACCGACAAACAGTTGCAAAGCCCGACAATCATCATACATGGATTTGATCAATACATGCAATTACAAACCTAAAAGATCATAATAACTATGGGTGAAAAACCTTAGCAACAGATTTATTAAATAAAAAAAACCCTCTTATGGTCTAAATGTGTAACATTATTGGTCCTAACTATGTAACATGATTACTAATTCTAGTAATTGAATAACAAAGTCAAAACATATAGTATTTTTAAAAGGAATCAGTCAAATATTTAATCCAGTAAATAATAAATAAGATTTAAATTAGCGAGTTAATGATGGATGCCATAATCACAAACATTAATGATAAGAAAAAGGAAAACCTTTAAAAGAATTACAATACCTCATTGTATATATTTTTTCTGCTTGGGATGCTTCGAAAGTTTTGCCTACACAAACAAAATTAGAAATTGATTCAGAAACACATATCTCTCTTTTGGGTAAAGAGAGGAAGGATACTAATATCATAATCGGAATGCATGATTGGGTAAATATACTTTCTTTAATAAACTTATGTAGAGTCCTTCTAAGTTCTTACTAAGAGAATCCTTAACAATATGCATATACTCCTTCGAAGACTAAGACTTAAGTCCAATTTTGTTGGGCTCCTTAGTTTTTTTGGGTCCTACTAATACTCTCAAATTTAATAATACTAGTATACTTAAACTCTAAAAAATTTAATTTATATATAGTAATAGAGATTTTAGAGTTATCATTTAATTAGAATTTGTAGAGTTAAAGAATATTGCAAAGACTAGAGATTAGAAATGGATCCCACAAATAGAACTAAATAAATAGACTTTACAAAGTTTACGGATAAAATTAGTTTATTAAAATTATTAAATTATTCTTATAATTAATTATTAATATACTAATTGAGAGCTATCTTCTAATTAGAATTTGTAGAGTTTTAGGATATTGTAAAGACTAAAGATTAGAACTAGGTCCTACTGAGAGAACTAATTAAATAAACTTTAACTTCTATGTATATTTTTGTTTCAGGGTATTGTTGACACTATTGATTAACGCGGTCTGGTTGAAGCTAATTAGCCTATTTTATTTTTCATAAGCTCGAATCCAACCCGGCCCAAACCCAATCCGTGAGTTAAGGCTAAAAAGATGAGCTCAGGCTTAGCCTGTGTTAACCCACACCGGCCAGCTTGTGCGGGCCAGCCCATGATCAATAACAAGGTCATGTGCTTGGACTGTTACATTGGTGGGTCACTGATTGGGTATGATCAACAACAAGGTAATGTACACAACGCAACCTTTAATCAATCATGGGTTGAGAAAGTTCAAAGTATTAATCAATCAAGTAGGAGAATAGTCAAATTCAAGGGTTCGAGATTAGCATAAGGGAAGCTAAGAGGAGGAAACTACCTTGTGGGGCGGTCGCCTCCCTCCGCCCATTGTTTCCTGCTCCATCATCTGTTCCATTATATAGCACTCATGATGATCATGCACCCCACCATGAACATACGTCATGATCTTGGAATGCACCACTGAAAGTGGTAACAACTGTGAAGGGAGTAGGAACTAATGATAATTGATTACAGTAAATAAGGACTTTTTAGAGTCCAACTCTTTTAACCTAAGAATTCTAAATAAATTCTATATTTTTTAATTAAAGTTTTAATTTTAATTAGTGACCTAATTAAAATTTGGTTTTACTCTAAATTATGTATTAAATAAAATTAGTTAAAGGGTATTTACGTCAAAGTAAAGTTTTGCATACTCCTTATACTTTTATTAGTAGAATGATATATATATATATATATATACATATATTTATTTGAGAGGGCAACAAAAATTTCATCTAAGAGATGCCCGACACTACAAGAAATATGGGTTTTATCAACGGTTTCCAACCGTCGGTATTATTATGGTATCCATCGGTAAATATTTAGCAATGGAATAAGAACCGTCATTAGTCCGTCGCTAATACGGGCGTCAGTAAAACATATAGCCACAGAAACGTAAACCATCGTTAACTACCGATGGAAATATATCCGTGGCTATTTATTATTATTCCGTACCATGAAGAACCGTCAATAATATATTAAATACCAACAAAATAATAACCGCCAGTAATATATTAAATACCAATAGAATAATAAATAACAACGGAACTAATACCGTCAGTATAACACAATATATACCAACAATTATGTAACTGTGGCTATACATTCAATACTGACGGAAATGTATTCGTTGCTATATATTCATAATACCAACGGAATTATTTCCGTCGCATATTATAATTTAGCCACGAGTGGGTAATAACTTTTTTTTTTATAAATTCATTAGAGACGATAATATTACCGTAAGTAATTCCCGTTCAAAAAAAAAAAAATAGGAGCAGTATACAACGACTGAATACATGTCCCTTGTTTACCTGTGACTTGTTTTGAAAGATAAACCTATATATATTATAATCCATGCATATTCCTAATAAAAATCAATTAAAGAGTATATGTATACAAAAATAAATGAGGCGATCATCTCAAATAGTAAGATTATACAAATGACGTCGTGTCTCAAAACCCCACCTATGAGAATATGAGATCTTTGACACGTGACTTACTTGTCATTCCTCCTGTTAGAAGCATTTAAAGCAATTTAAATTCTGAACTTGAAAATTTCTTCAATGGAATAACCTTTAATATCTCAACTGAACATCAATTAAAATCTGTAATTAAACTGAACCTACATAATCTGAATCATCCTCGTGATTCTCAACTCTTTAATTAAACATATCAAATCTAAATATCTCAATTTAAAACTAAAACATAATAAATTAATTACAATATCTCTGGAATTTAAACAATTTCTAATAAACTAAAATAATAGTAAAATTATCCATCAAAATCTCGTTTCTCTTCTAGATTATCACCTGCAAGATCTTCCTTACATACTCTTTTTCAACTCAAGGCTCCTGTGTACAATTATCAAATTTCGAACATGCCGACAACAAAAGTTATCGGCTGAGTAACAAGTTACTCCGCGTATATAACAATTTATAGTAAACAATAACATACATACGAGTAACAGTTCAATTACAATTCACATACATAAATCAGAGTACGGAAATATCTTTTCTTTTCAATTCTTTCATGTGCTCACTTGTACTTATCTTACTTATCTTGCTTGTCTTATTACTTAACTTTTTTTTTTCTTATTTTTCTTGACTTGTCTTTCTTGTTTTACTTTTTTGACTTGTCTTTTTTTTTTTTGTAAATAAATCAAACAACATGCACTGTGCAATAACTTAAAATAACCCTACCTCATATATTGGGTAGAGATTAACATATACCCTACTTACCGAGGTACCACATGATTTACACATTATCTGGTGCATACAGCTTGTCCACATATTATCCGGTGTATGCGGCTTGTCTTACCTTGATCTTAGGCTTGTTGGTACTCGGGCAGTGCAAAACTCAAGCATACAATCATGCTCATGTTCTTGTGTACTTACATAATACTTATTAACTTGCTTTTTTATCATGTTTGTACATTTTTTTTTCATGAATGAGTGTGAGTAACATAATGATAACTGTCAATTAAATCGCACCGAAATTATTAGATTAAGGCTCTCGAAAGCTCATCATTGGGGCTGTCAAAAAAGCTCAGGTAGAAGGGTACCCAGCCTTGCCTTCCAAAGCCCTCTGAAGCCCTGCCCTTCCCAGCCCTTGGGTTGGGCAGGGTTCAAAATCCAGAAGCCCTGCTTCTATAGTGCTGGGTCAGGGCTTACCCCGGCCTGCCCTTTAAAGCCCTACCCTGCCCTTTCAAACGGTTTAATAGTAGAGTTAAATGAATAATTTCACATGACCCTCATTATAAAACCCCTTGAGGCCTCGACACTCGTTACGAACCTTAACCCTAATCTTGTATGCGAAATCGCCTCATCACCTTTTCCTTTTTAGATGATTTTGATATATAAATTTTGTTCTATATAGTTTTATTTTGTTTTATTCTATCATGTATGCATGTCACTGACAAGAAAAAAAAATTAACTTTATTATTGCTCTTTTTGTTGCAATGTTGGTCCCAAGCCCGGATAAAAGAGGAGGGTATTGGTATAGAAAAAAAATCTCATCTCAAATCACAAAAAAAATCTCGCTCTTTCTTCCGGCCCTTTGGCCCTACCCTGACCCTTGAGGATAGGGCTAGGGCCCATTCAATCCTGACCTTTGAAGGACTAAGGCTGGGCTAGGGCCCTACTCTTATAGGGAAGGGTAGGGCTAGGGTTGACCCCGGCCCTGCACTGGCCCTGCCCTTTGACAACCCTACTCATCATAACGACTAACGCCGTCATGACAATACCCCTAAGTTATACAATCATAATTCACTGTTTAATTTAATCAACATATATCATCATGCAATTTGTCGATCATGCATTAATTTAAGCTTCTATAATTTCTTATAATTGATCAATATAAAAATATGTCTATCGTGTTTTCAACAATGAAATAATGAAACAATTCTATTTATCTTGCATCGATTTTCAGTATATAGTTTTGATAAAATTAATCTCATAGAACCCTAGTTTCATAATACATCACAATTTCAAATCAAACGCATAATTATTCCATCAAATCCAACCATTATCTATTCCTCCATTCTCTATTATACATACACCACAAAATCATTCAATTTCCATTTATTGATATGTATAATAAAAATCATAAGAAATATCTCTAAAATCATAAATATTTTTCATAATAAAAATCATAGCGAAACTTCTATAAACATCATAACTATCTCTCATCAGGGATTGATATATTATAAACATGTTTGATCTTGTTTTTCATGCTTTAAATCTAACTATTTTTTATTGTTTATATTAAAATCACCATATTAGTAGGAAGGAGTTTATATTTACGCTATTCATAAAAACATTGCTTGAGGGATGATCAAATCTTTTTATCTTACTATTAATCATGTTCTTTACATAGATCTTTTCATTAGATTCATAGTTATAAAATTGAGAACTAGGAAAAATTATTTATATTATTCATATTTTAACCATGTTCTTTACATAGATCTTATCATTAGATTCATACTTTAAATTAATAGTTATAAAATTGAAAACTAGGGAAAGTTATTTACGTTATTCACATCTTAATCGTGTTCTTTACATAGATCTTATAATTAGATTCATACTTTAGATTAATAGTTATAAAATTGAGAACTAGAGAAAGTTATTTATCTCACTTAATCGCTTCCCTACGATCTATCGCTTGCGAATGAGACTCGATCTAGATTTTCAAGTTTCTTTCATTCTTCTTTTGTTGAATCCTTGAAATCTCTAGGCTTTTCCCTCTTTGGATCTCTCAAAATACTCTCATTTATCTCTTTTATGTTTATGAGGCTTTAAGAAACCTAATTCACGAGTTAAAGAGGTAGAGTTGGGAACCCTATGGAAGGTAAAAAGGGTCGAAAATCACATTTCTTGGCAAAATTTCCCGCACTGGGCAATCGATCGTCGCTGGTGAGCGATCGATCGCCCCCCCTCCTTCTTTTTTTGACTCGGAACTATTTTTGATATTTTGGCTGGAACTTTTGATTCAGTTATCGAAATTGGACGATTTAATTTGTGTTGGACTCATCATTCAAAGGGAAACAATTTCATGTCTAATAGACAAGTCTCAATTTTAAGTTCTTACAGGTTAAAATATCTCATCAAGTGGGATGAAGGTGAAAGAGAACACTAAAATATTTGGGTTAACACTGTGAACCCAAAGTTTGAACCTTAGCCTCCTAAAAGTTATAAAATAAATATACTAATCTTGTTTTAGGTAATGAGATGGTCTCGTAAACCCGACACTTTAATTTAATAATAATAATAAATCAATTACTATATTATATAAGAAGTTACTATATCTAGGCATTCCACATTAATTCTTATAAGAACACATGCATTTTAAAATTAGAGTCATATCTTAAGAAGTTCATATAAATGACACGAATACCGATAAATTAAATTCGGGTCTATACAAATGATCCATCCACAAGGGCAATTGCAAAAAAAAAAAAGGCTGGTCTGTGAAACATAAAGACATGTCATCAACGTTGGGTAGCATCCGACGGCTGAGTAGTGTCTGTGTCATACTCTGAATATGTGGGCATATTATTCACATTCCTCCCTAAGCTATTCAAAAAGCCTTCCATGCGTGATAATGTGCCTTGCAAGGAAGAAATCATAGTCCCCTATGACTCTATCATCCCCATGAGCACTACCTGATGAGTCTCAAATGTGGTTTCTTGAGCCTCGGCGGTATGACACATTCGTCGCCACTATTCAATATTGTTGTTCTGGTTAATATTGTTCCCTTTACTTCAATGGCGGCTAAAATCTGAATGTGATTGCTTTTCTAATCAATTTTTATGTAAGGGGGGACTCTGTTGAGGATGCATCAGGAGGAGATGAGATGTTCAAGTACAAGATGACTCTTACTAAAGGGGCAGAGCAAGAGGAGCTTAAAAATTATTACTAATTTGATACTAAAAACAACAATTTATAATTATAAATTAATAAAGTAATACGGAAGGAATGAGAAGAACGGGCTATCTTAAAAATTATTAGAGAAGATGATATTATCAACAAGGAGGTTTTCTTTTATCTCACCATACCACCCCTTGATGGTTTGGAGTTTTCGCAAATAGATGGTCTTGAGGCCAGCTAGCTGGCTTGAGAGGGAATTTGAAGAGGAAAAAGTGTTGAAGGAAAATTCTACCTCAGTTAAATGTAAGGCCTTGGGACCGGATGGTTTCATGATAGCTTTTTATAAGGCTTGCTGGGACATGGTGGAAGAGGATCAAATGAAGGTCCCTAATCCAAGCATCTATGAGATTGTTGATGAAGTACTCTTGTTCAGATGACATGTTGTAATTAGGAAAGTTATTGGTACTTACTAAGGGGCCTTCGTTATGGGTAGACAATTGGGGAACAGAGTGTTGATCGCCAACGAATGTATTGATGATTGTTGATGATGGTTATTGAAAAGTTTGATTTGTGAAATTTTGAATTTAAGGACGTTGTTCATAATTCAATAAAATAATGACACGTGGCTCAAAGGACGTTCTAGCATATTACACATACTAAAATCCTTTTGGGAATTGGTTAACAGAATTCCATGTTTATCTGATAAAAATGATTCTAGTCATTAATGATCAATGATTTTAAGCTCTTATGTTTTTAGTTCATACAAAGGATTTTTTTTGCTCATTTATGACAATTTTACCCTTATGTCACTAATGAAAGATGAAACTATTGCGCCTTTCACGCTATTGGCACAGATTCAAGTCCTAACGCTTTTTGGATATTATTTCAGGCTCTAACGCCTTCGGATATCATTTCAGGCTTTAACGCCTTTGGATATTGTTTCAGGCTCTAACGCCTTTGGATATTGTTTCAAGCTTTAACGCCTTTGATGTTGATTCAGACTTCAACGCCTTCGGATATTCTATATGACTTCAGTGCCTCGCTCTGGTTTACAACGCCTTTCTTATGATGATAGGTGTGGTATAGATTTGTACCCTCCTTGTATGCCTTTCTGAGGACTTCTGCCAGAAAGGAGATTTGTTTTGTCAGGGGTGAACGGTATGGATTGGTACCTCCCCCGTGGGAATGAGTGTGGCTGTTTCCCCTCATTACCTATTCCAGTGAAGCATGGATTACTTCCTGGGCTGACAGTCAGGGAGAAAGCATTGAGGATGGATTTTTCCTCAGTTTCTCTTAAGGCCTGACGGGAAGGGTGTCCTCGTCCAACACCTATGATTTCCCTATTGGACCTGAGTTACGGGAATGGTGTCCTCGTCCAACACCTATGATTTCCCTATTGGACCTGAGCTACGGGAAGGGTGTCCTCGTCCAACACCTATGATTTCCCTATTGGACCTGAGTTACGGGAATGGTGTCCTCGTCCAACACCTATGATTTCCCTATTGGACCTGAGCTACGGGAAGGGTGTCCTCGTCCAACACCTATGATTTCCCTATTGGACCTGAGTTACGGGAATGGTGTCCTCGTCCAACACCTATGATTTCCCTATTGGACCTGAGCTACGGGAAGGGTGTCCTCGTCCAACACCTATGATTTCCCTATTGGACCTGAGTTACGGGAAGGGTGTCCTCGTCCAACACCTATGATTTCCCTATTGGACTTGAGATGATTATTAGATGATTATCATCATCGTTATTATTAATATTATCATGATTATTACTCTAGAGGAGTGTTGCTGTCTGAACACTAATATATTACCTCAGCAGGACAGTACACCATGAAAGCGTATGACCCGCCTTCACGGTGTAGTTACCAATTGCTTTTGGGGGAGGATGATGAGTTGTGGTTTGGAGGGCTTAGATAGAATTTGTTAAAAGATGGATATTATGAATACCGCTTTTAACCTTTGAAGAAAATATCTGAAAGCTTTGGTCATAAAAGCTTAAAGGAGGTATGGTGACAAAACGCCTTTATCTTGATGGAATCCAATATTTTCTCTCTAAAAGTCGGTTACAAAAACGGTTATGACAGCTGTACAAGTTGGTTACAATTTTGATAATCACCTATAAATAGAGGTGACCCCTCCTTGTTGAAAAGAGAGACTTTCCTTGAGTTCCCAGAAGATTTCCCAAGAACAACCAGATTTTTTTAAAAGAATTTACAGAGAGAGAAAGTAAAGGATTCATCAAGAAAAAAAAACATTCTGTCACTACTTTTCTTCATCGTTCTTTCTTCTCTCCCTCTGAATCATTTCCTTATTTCCTCCTTTTTCTTTCTTGTGTTCTTTGAATCATTTCTTCCAAAAATAACTCAATTTAGAACGGTCTGGATATCAGATTTAGGCTAGATTGAGGTTGCAGTAAACCCCATTTCTTCAAAGATCAAAATACCCCCTACATTTTTGGCGACTCTGCTGGGGAATTCTGTAACAATTTTTGAGAGAAAATGGTGACTAAAAGAGGTGCTTCGTCCCAAGCACATGTTGTTCAAGAAGAAAATAGGGAAGAATCTCATACTTCCAGAGTGGAAGTTCCTGATCTTTCTGCTGTTCTTGGGCCTTTTCTTGCTCAGTTTCAGGCAACTCAAGTACAGATGCAAGCCCAGATGCAGGCTATCCAAACTCAGGTAGCAGCTCAGTTAGCAGCATCAGAAAAACAAATGCAGGAGTTTTTCAAAAAAGCCCATCGTGAAGATAATGTTCGCAATTCAGAGAGGATGCAGGAGCGTACACCTTCTCCATCTCAACATGACGAAGAAAATGACATGCACAATAATCCTCCCAGGAAAGATCCTATTCCTTCTTCTCCACCCTGCAATCATCATGAGCAAGAAGGGAGGCATTCCTCATATATGACAGCCGAGGATTTCTCTGAAATGTTCGAAAAGGAGCAAGCAAAACGCTCTGGACTTTCGAATGCTTTCGATGCTAGACCTCCATTTTCAGCAAGAATCATGAGAATGGAATATCCAGTAGGATATATCACGCCCCAATTCACTCTGTACAATGGAAGAACTGGAAATGCTCGAGAGCATGTAATGCGCTTCACTGATGCATTAAGCAGATATGCTAACAATGAAGAGCTTCGTCTCCGCGAATTTGCTAAATCTTTGACTGATCGTGCCTTCACTTGGTACACAACTTTGACTCCAAACTCTATTCACTCTTGGGAAGAAATGGTCACTATCTTTTCCAAGAAGTTTTTCTCTGTAGAAGACCGTGTTACTCTCAATACCTTGTCGAAAGAGCGGCAAAGACCTAATGAAGATCTGACACAATATGTTCGCCGCTTTCGATATTTGGTTTTAGATTGTCATGAACCAACAACTGAGGAGCAACTTGTACAAATATGTGTTGATGGAGCAGCAAAAGAATACAGAGCCTATTTGGAGGTAGCTACTATCCCTTCTTTTGAAAAGCTTTATGATGTTTCTCAAAGGCTCAACACAGTCATATCAAGAGCAACCCTACCAAGGTACGAAGATAGATATGGTAGGAGAGATAAGAGAGAATCAGCAATGGCGGCAGAAAATTCTGGAAGGCGGCCGTTTCAGAAAAATACTTCTTATCAGTCTGACAAAAAACCAAAGTACAACCCAGAAAGCATTCCACCTCCTTTTCCCTGTAGCATGGCTGAAGTACTACGAATTGTGGAAGTATGGATTGCTGATGGCGTTTTGTACTTACCATCACCATTCCAAAAGCCTACAGAAGAAGACAAACGAAGCAGCAAATACTGTGTGTATCACCAAACCATACGCCATTCAACAAAAGATTGTTTCTCTCTAAGGCGGATTTTTAATGACAAAATAGCTGCTGGACACCTGAAAATCTCAACTAATCCTGAAGGATCTGTCCATCAGGATCCTTTGCCAAATCATAAAGCGAAAGATGTGGTTGCTATGGTCTGTCATAATTCAGCAATTATGACAGAAAAAGAAGTTGAAGAAGAAATCATCCTTAATAATCAGTCAGCAATAGAAACTCTTTCACAGAGTTCAAAGTTTAAAAACTTCTTTGACCAGATGCATTTCTCAAAAGCGGCAAGAATAGCTGCAACAGCGGCTTTGACAACAGTTGCAGAAGCTCATTCAGAACATTGTTTTCTTGCCTATTCTGCTACAAGAAAAGCAATGCCGGAAATTCAAGATGTGAGTTTTACAGCTGATGACATGAAAGCTTCATCGTTAGCTCACAACAAGCCTTTGTATGTTACAGCTTTAATAAATTCTATTGAAGCAAAAAGAGCACTGATAGACCCTGGGTCTTCTTTGAACCTTATCCCATTATCAACAGCAATAGCAATGGGATTAGATCCTTCAAAAATTTCTAAGCAACCAATAGAAATTTCAGGATTTGGAGGACAGTGCCAGAACACTATTGGCTATGCTACTATTAATCTTCAAGTGGGGCCAATAAATTCAGCAATAAGAGTCCATGTTATTGAAGCCAATGTAAGCTATCATATTCTTCTTGGCCGCCCTTGGATTCACAAGTTCCAGCTAATACCATCAACATTTCATCAATGTGTTAAAGGAACATACAAGGGGAAAGTCATCAGAATACTAGCAACTGCCACACCATTTGATAAAGCCGAAGCTCATATTTCAGAAGCATTGTTTTATGATGAGTTGGCTGAAGAAGGTGAAACCGCTTTTGAAAAGACCAAAGGAGTTATGCTACCATCATCCACTATTCTAACGCCATCAGAAATTTCAAAGGCCTCAAAAAGATCCCGAGACGAAAGTGTGAAAACAGAAATTCTAAAGGGGAATGCTATCAAAGAATCAAGAACTGGGGGCTGTAAGAGGATAGTACAACCAGATGGAAAGGTTGTATATGTCTTATGACAATCAAAGGAAACTGATTCATCAAAAGGAAATCAGATTCCCATGATGGATCAAATATTTCAAGCAGAAGAAATAAGTGAAATTGGGGAAGCGCCAGAACAGATGCAGGATGGTGTAAAAGCGGTACAAGAAAGCCTTGAAGAAGTAAACATTGTAGAAAGTCTATCAGAAAAGCGTCCGGTACTTATCAGTTCCAAGTTAACCCCAAAAGAAAAAGAAGAATTGATAAATTTGCTCAAAGAGTACCGAGATATTTTTGCATGGAATTATGAAGAAATGCCGGGGTTGGATCCTACATTGGTCACACATAAATTGAATATTGAGCCAGGATATGTACCAATGAAGCAAATGCCAAGAAAATTCAGACCAGATATTGAAGATCAAATTAAAATAGAAGTTGAAAAGCTTTTGAAAGCAGGTTTTATCAAGCCAATTCAGCATCCAACTTGGTTAGCCAATATTGTACCAGTCAAAAAGAAGAATGGGCAAATTCGTTGCTGTGTTGATTTCCGGGATTTAAACAAGGCATGCCCAAAAGATGAATTTCCTCTACCCAATATGGACCTATTAGTTGATGCAACAGCAGGGCATGATGCTTTTTCATTCATGGACGGTTACAGTGGTTATAATCAGATTAAGATGGCAGCAGAAGATGCAGAAAAAACCGCCTTTCGGACACCAATTGGAAATTTTTATTATACAGTTATGCCATTTGGGTTGAGAAATGCCGGGGCTACTTACCAAAGAGCTATGACAGCCATTTTTCATGATATGTTCCATAATACAGTGGAAGATTATGTGGATGACATTGTTATTAAATCACGAAAGCGTTGCAGTCATGTTGAGGATTTAAGAAAAGTTTTTCAACGATGCCGCCATTATCAGTTAAAGATGAATCCGTTAAAATGCGCTTTCAAAGTGTCTGCAGGCAAATTCCTGGGGTTCATTGTGAATAGACGAGGTATAGATGTTGATCCTACAAAAGCTCAAGCAATTGCATCCATGACAGCCCCAAGCACAGTCAAAGAGTTGAAAAGTTTCTTAGGGAAGGTATCCTATATAAGAAGATTCATACCAGGACTAGCAGCTGTCACAGTACCCCTTATGCCGCTCCTACGGAAGAACTGTGTATTCAAATGGGAATCAGTACATGAAAAAGCTTTCAAACAACTTCAACAAATGATGAGTTCAACAACAACTATGATGGCACCAATCCCCAAGAAGCCTTTGGTCCTGTATCTGACTTCAACAGAAACCGCTATTGGAGCTCTTCTAGCCCAAGAAGATTTGTCTGGTTGTGAGCGGCCAATATACTATCTCAGCAGAATTCTCAGAGATGCAGAATTGAGATACCCTCGGATTGAAAGAAGTTGTTTATCTTTGATCTATGCCTTACAAAAATTCCGTCATTATTTACTATCTTATAAGATTTTTCTGATGACAAAATCTGATCCAATCAAATATCTCATGTCAAAACCAGTTCTTTCAGGACGAGCAGCTAAGTGGCTCCTTTCATTATCAGAATTTGACATTACATGCCTTTGCCCTCGTGCCATCAAAGGACAAGCAGTAGCAGATCTATTGGCAAATTTCCCAGGAAATGATGATTTGATATTAAGAGAAGAATTACCAGGAGAATTCCCTGAAGCAATGACTATTGAAGCAGAAGAGGAATGGTTCATGTATTTTGACGGATCTAAAACTGCAGATTCAGCTGGGGCAGGTATTGTGTTAAAAGCTCCTGGGGGTGAGGTAATGTCTTTTTCTTTCAAATTGGATTTTCCTTGCTCTAACAATATAGCAGAATATGAAGCTCTTCTCATAGGCTTGTCAATTGCTAAAGAGTTAAAGGCCAAAAGAATAAATGTAATAGGAGATTCCAATTTGGTAATTAGTCAAATGGAAGGGTCATTCAATGTAAAAGATGTTGGTTTGGCTCCCTACAGAACAACGGTTCAAAAAATAATGACTAATTTTGATAAAATAGAATTCAAATATCAAGAGCGTACAAGAAACCGCCATGCTGATGCACTTGCTACTTTGGCATCAAAGTTAATATTTGAAGGAGAATCTTCTCAGGTGGTAATTGAAAGGCGTATAATAGCTACACCGCTGATAGAAGAATTATGCGACACAGAATCAGAAGAAACAGATTGGAGAGAACCAATTTTGAAGGATGTCTTTTGCCTTCATGATTCAACAGTGGTCCCTACTACAACACTGAAAGTCTTAAAAAATTTCTTACAGATAAATGGGGATCTGTATTTCAAAGGGCCTGAAGGAGTCTTGATGAGATGTGTTGGAGCAAAAGAAGCTAAGAAACAAATGATGCAAATCCACACAAAAATATGTGGGTATAATCCTTCTGTTAGTCTGTATAGGAGGTTACAGCGTTTTGGAATATACTGGCCAACAATGGAAAAAGATGTTGCTATGTTACAGAAAGAATGTTCTGCTTGTCAAATATTGCCAGATAAAAAAGAATGTCACTTTACAAATTCTTGGGAAGATTGGAGAAAACCATACAATGACTACTTCACAGATGGAATAATGCCTACTGATCAAAAGGAATCCTTCAAGTTTAAGAAGAAAGTTGCCAAATTCTATTTTGACAAAGGAGAATTATTCAGAAAAGGATACAATGGTATTGCTCTCAAATGCTTGACTGGAAAAGAGATCGAAATAGCATTGCATGAAGCTCATAGTGGAGATTGTGGCGTTCACCAAGGAAAAAGAAAGCTGTTTCAACACATTTTGGGGTTGGGATATTATTGGCCTACCATGGAGGCAGATTCACACTTATATGTTCAAAGCTGTCATCAGTGTCAGATAAGAGGGAATGTTATTCATGCACCTGCACAATCTTTACGGTATGTTTCTACGCCCTGGCCCTTCCATACTTGGGGGCTAGATTTAATTGGACCTGTTAATCCCCCTGCTGAAGGATATGTTTGGATACTTGTGGCTACTGAATATTTCACCAAGTGGGTAGAAGCTATACCATTAAGAAAGGCTACAGGTATCATGGTGGCTAAGTTTATTAAAGAAAATATCATCTGCCGCTTTGGGATACCAAAGGAAGTCATCACTGATAATGGAACGCCTTTCATAAATTCTAATGTGAGAGAATTACTGGAGAAATATGATATCAAACACAAGAAGTCAACCCCCTATTATCCTAAAGGGAATGGGCAAGCAGAGGCTACTAACAAGACTATCCTGAAGATAATTGGAAAAATGATAGAAGGAGCTCATAAAAAGTGGTGTGAAAGACTTCCAACAGCACTCTGGGCTTACAGAACTTCAGCAAGGACTGCAACAGGTGTTACCCCTTTCTCTTTAGTATATGGGACAGAAGCCGTTGTACCTCTGGAAGTTAAGATACCATCTACAAGAATTGAAGTATTTGATGGAGAAGAGGCATGCCTCCAAGCTACTAGATTAGCTCAGCTAGAAGTTATGGATGAAAAGCGTGAAGCTATAGCTATAAAGACAAAAGCGTATCAAAAAAGAGTTGCTAAAGCGTATGACAAAGCAGTACGACATAGAATTCTAAAGGAGGGTGACCTGGTCCTTCGAACAGCTATTCATATCAGGAATGGTACAAAAGTGGCAAAGTTTACTCCTAATTGGGAAGGGCCATTCTTGATAAGACAAAGTTTTGACAGCGGTTATTGTCTTTTGTCTACACTATCTGGTGAAGTATTACATGATCCTATCAATGTAAAATGGTTAAAAAAGTACTATGCTTAATAAGAAAAGTAACAAAATTTTCCTTTTGTATTCATATGAAATTTCACAAGAGTTACAAAAGAATAAAAGAAAAAGCTTTTACAAAATGTCAGCAGTAAAGCCTCTCTCATTTAGATATACAAGTCTTTCAGCAGAAGCCTTTAAACGAATATATTCTTCATGATCTGCTTTGATTTCTTCTTGTAGAACTGACAGACTATCTTGAGCAGCTTTTATTCCTTTTTCTTTTTCTTCCAGCATGGCTTGATGGCGGGCAATCTCTTGACGAATCATATGAATATTATCTTGATCGTTTGATATCGCTTTCTTGATTTCTTCCGCTTTGACCACTTTATTTTTATAAGAACTATTCAGCCTGGCAAAGCTCTTGGCTTGGAAAAATGTAACAGATAAACTACTCAGAAAATCTGTTAACCATTTCACATTAACATTAATATCCTCTAACTCCTTCAGCTCCTGCCCCCAATCCTCAAAGGTCTTCATCCTCAAAGGCGTAAGATGAGGCTTGATATCTCTGATGTTCCGAATGATAGAGCACACTGTTTCTATACAGCCCGCCCTGATGATAGGGTTCTTCAAAGAACAAGAGGAAGTTATATCCTTGTAACGCTTTACTATTTCTGACCATAAAGGAAGAGAGCTTTCAGATACAGGATAACGCCTTAAAATTTCATCCGATGAATCAGTTGGTGTCAGCGCAGTTGAAGTGGAAGGAGTAATAGCATCCTCACTCACAAAAATTCCCACAAAAGCGGACAATTCTGAAGAAGCGGTCTCCATACTGGAACCAATGACTGAAGTATCTTCATGAATACTTCTTGGAGCAACTTCAGTTTCAGCATTAATATTCTCCTCCTCAACAAACTGTTCTGGAAAGCCGATGATAACGCTTTCAGTAGAAGCAATCGTTTGAACATTGATGTTCTCAGTTGAAGATATCGGTGTGTGAGCGCTTTTACCAACAGAAGAAGTGTTGTCAAGAGGAGTAGAAGTTTCTGATATGATTACAGGAAGATCTTCAGAAGGCTGCTGCTCAGAGTTTTGAACCACAGAAGAGAAAAAGGCTATCTCACTGGCTGAAGGAGGGTCCACATCCATAAGCTGTTCTGAGGTTTCAACTCCAGAAGCTCTTTCATCAAAAAAATTATGCACTTCAGCCTCAACAGCGTTTTTGTCTCTGGGAAGATCATCAGAAAAGACCTCAACTGTTGCAGGAGCAATGTTTTCTGGTATTTCAGCTTGAACGCTTTCAGAAGGGCCTTCAAAATAAAACATACTGTTAGAGCACTATAATGATTGTAATAATAAGCATATGAGCATGTATATTAATAAAACATTTTTTAAAAAAACTGCTACTAACCTACGCCTTCAGAATCATCGATAGCGTCAATCATAAGAGGTGACGAAGATTGCGCTGTCCTTTGCAGAAGAAGTGACTTTGCCTTGATAGCTTGCGATCTCATTCTCTTCAGAGATGTTAACGCCTTGGCTATGTCAATAGTTCTGGCAGGATTTGCAGTTCTCCGAACACCAGAAGCTTTAGAAGATTGATCTTTCGTTTGAGAAAGCGGAGAGGAACTGGGTTCACTCTCAGGCCAAACATTGGCCAAAGTCTCAACTTGTACCCTTGCTTCTGCCGATGGAGGGAAAGGAATTTCGGCAACATTATCTTCAGGGATGCTGAGTCCCACTGGAGTAACTGGATTTCCAGAGCTTTCTGTACCAACATCCGAAGGCGGTGCTGTATTCTTTTTTTGAGTAAAAGAGGTTTCAGTCCTTTCTAACTCATGTTGAGTCTGAAGATTCTGCTTGCGCACAATCAAAGGCTCGTTATCTTCACTATCAGAAGAAGGATCCTGTGGCAGATCAAGAAAAAATATATATATATAAGTGACAAAAAAATTATACAAATGAAAAATTGAAAAGCGTATGAATAAGAAAAATGCTTTAATTATAAAAAGCTTTGCTTACTGATTGGCTCTTTCGCTTCTTAGAAGGAGGTGCCTTCTTTTTTATTGCAATCTTTTTGATTCTAGGCGCTCTTGGAGTAGCCGCCTTCGGAGCAGTAATAATTGCAGGTTGAGGAGGAGTAATGTTTTCCTCTCGGATTTATGAAGAACCTCCAGCAGTGGGTTTTGATTTAGATTTCTTGTGAGGAGAAGCTACCGCTTTCCTTTTCTTGCCTGCACCAGGGGGCTCTTTCAGACATTTCTCTTTGTCCATAGCCAGATTAACAGTTTGACTGAGCATTGGCGGACCCTGAACAAAGGTTTTGAAGGTAGCAATGCAAGCTTTCCAGAAAAGCTGGTAGTTCTTCGTACATCTGCCTATCCTATGCTCCCCAGCCAAGTAAAAACCGGCAACAGATGGCCTTAAGTTTAAGGACCAACTCTCCAGAATGAAAGCCTTCATGGTTCTCTTTAGAGAAAAGGATTCAGCTGTACCATCCGGAACGCCTTGATCGAGCCCAAATTGCCTCAGACACCGATCAGGATTGTAAGATTCAAGGCAGAAACTGTTGGTTTTACCGCCATCAACGCTGTATAAACCGATCAAATGACATTTGGACAAAATGGCAAAACAGTGAAGATCCTTCAAAGAAACTTCTGCTCTCTCCTCAGTACTCATGCCTATGAAAGATAAAGGCTCCTCAGAATGATAAAAGAATCTTTCAATACCTCTTGAAAGTTCAATGTAAGGTCTGAAGCAGAAGCATTTCTCCTTGTCAATAAAATCAAAGATCAACGCATCCTTCTTTCTGGCAATACTACTCCACCGCCATGCCCTTGGACTTGGGAGATCTTCAACAGCGGTATCATCAGGTTGCAAAGGAGAAAACTGCCTAGCTGAAGGCGCATAACCGGGAAAACGTTCCCATAGCCACATTTGAAGAAAAGCGGTATGAACAAATGATTCTATGAGAAAAGAACCTGCTGACCAGGCCTGACACTTATGGATTTGATCTAAATTCTTGTATAAAGTTCCCAAAAAATAAATTCCAAGAGGGAAACTCTGACCGTCAGCTAGACGGAAAGCCAATGGAAATAATCTATCCAAAACTTTGTCAGTAGGAGCGCCTTCAAAGACATATCTAGACAGCCACATGCAGATGAACGCTGTCAACTCTAAAGGAGACTTGTACTCCTTTCCATATTGATAGTCTCGGACTCCTGTCTCTTTGTTCACAGGACCTTTCTCCCTGAAGAAATAGCGTACCCAGCCATAGAAATTTGGCCGCCTTGCATGAGACTCTTTTGAAGCTCCCCAAACTGGATTTACTCTCGATTCCCAAACCAGAGCATGCAAAAGTCTTGACGCTTTTATCTCTTCTTTACTCAAAACAATGTCTTGTATGTCATTATTCCCGAAAACGGGTAATCTCCATAACGCCATCACATCTTCCAAAGTAGGGGTGATTTCTCCCCATGAAGTAATAAAAGTGTGAGTTTGACTGTTCCACCTAGTAACTAACTGAGATAAACTATCTGTATCTTTCCTAATCTCAAAATCCTTCGAAAGCTCTATAGCTTTAAAAATCTCAGCTGCATGAAGTTTTGGCCCATACTCTGGGTGAGTGAGTATATAATCACACCAAGCTGTCCACTCCTTGGTACAACCGCTGTGAGAACTAAAATTAACCTGAGAAAGCGTGAAATCTTTTCTTTCTATTCTGAACATAGTAGTAGCAAAAGGAGGTGGACAAAATCCTTTAGTTCCATCGATGTCACCATAGGGCAATGACCATCCATCTGGAGGAACAGCGGTATCCCAGGAATGATGCATAGCTGAATCCCAAAATTCGTTACTTAAAATATTTTTTTGAGAAGAAGATGCCATAGCTGAAAGCGTAAAAGTTGCAGAAATAAAAATAAATAAATTACAGTGTATTCTAAAAAAAAAAATGGTGATGAAAATGAATGATGAAACAAAAAAAAAAAAAAAAAAAACAGTAACATACATATAATAACAACAATAAAAAGAATAAAAAGTAGATAAAATGACATAATTTACAGATGATCAAAATTTCTACAATGACGAAAAATAATATAATAAAAAAAAAACAGCAAGCATAAGTATGAGCAATCAAATAGAAATGATAAACAAAAAAGTAAGGAAGCAAAGACTCACCAGAATTCTAAGAAGATGTCCTGGAAATCCAAATAAAGATTGAAGATCCTTGAAAACCACAATAAGATCAATGAAAACACGAGCACAGAGGAAAGATAAAAACTCAAAGTATGCTTGCACGAAGAAGAAGATGAACAGTAAAACAATAAAGAACTGATTATTTGCTTTTATAATGATTAAACATTTATGATATGCGGTTTCCAAGGAGCACGTTTTGATTCAAAATTCAAAAAAAAAGGGGTACGATCATAATGACTTTGACAGGCTGGCTACATGATCTTATTGGCTATAAATGTGGCAAAACTATTTTAAGCAGGATCCGAAAAGACGTTTCTTTCAGACGCCAAATTTATGATAGTATATTATTTAATGAACTCCTTTTGTCATGATGGTTTGTCTGCTCAGACGCTTTTAGAGTAAGATTAGGCCTAAAAGCGCCTTCACAGACAGGGGGCTAAAATGTTGATGATGGTTATTGAAAAGTTTGATTTGTGAAATTTTGAATTTAAGGACGTTGTTCATAATTCAATAAAATAATGACACGTGGCTCAAAGGACGTTCTAGCATATTACACATACTAAAATCCTTTTGGGAATTGGTTAACAGAATTCCATGTTTATCTGATAAAAATGATTCTAGTCATTAATGATCAATGATTTTAAGCTCTTATGTTTTTAGTTCATACAAAGGATTTTTTTTGCTCATTTATGACAATTTTACCCTTATGTCACTAATGAAAGATGAAACTATTGCGCCTTTCACGCTATTGGCACAGATTCAAGTCCTAACGCTTTTTGGATATTATTTCAGGCTCTAACGCCTTCGGATATCATTTCAGGCTTTAACGCCTTTGGATATTGTTTCAGGCTCTAACGCCTTTGGATATTGTTTCAAGCTTTAACGCCTTTGATGTTGATTCAGACTTCAACGCCTTCGGATATTCTATATGACTTCAGTGCCTCGCTCTGGTTTACAACGCCTTTCTTATGATGATAGGTGTGGTATAGATTTGTACCCTCCTTGTATGCCTTTCTGAGGACTTCTGCCAGAAAGGAGATTTGTTTTGTCAGGGGTGAACGGTATGGATTGGTACCTCCCCCGTGGGAATGAGTGTGGCTGTTTCCCCTCATTACCTATTCCAGTGAAGCATGGATTACTTCCTGGGCTGACAGTCAGGGAGAAAGCATTGAGGATGGATTTTTCCTCAGTTTCTCTTAAGGCCTGACGGGAAGGGTGTCCTCGTCCAACACCTATGATTTCCCTATTGGACCTGAGTTACGGGAATGGTGTCCTCGTCCAACACCTATGATTTCCCTATTGGACCTGAGCTACGGGAAGGGTGTCCTCGTCCAACACCTATGATTTCCCTATTGGACCTGAGTTACGGGAATGGTGTCCTCGTCCAACACCTATGATTTCCCTATTGGACCTGAGCTACGGGAAGGGTGTCCTCGTCCAACACCTATGATTTCCCTATTGGACCTGAGTTACGGGAATGGTGTCCTCGTCCAACACCTATGATTTCCCTATTGGACCTGAGCTACGGGAAGGGTGTCCTCGTCCAACACCTATGATTTCCCTATTGGACCTGAGTTACGGGAAGGGTGTCCTCGTCCAACACCTATGATTTCCCTATTGGACTTGAGATGATTATTAGATGATTATCATCATCGTTATTATTAATATTATCATGATTATTACTCTAGAGGAGTGTTGCTGTCTGAACACTAATATATTACCTCAGCAGGACAGTACACCATGAAAGCGTATGACCCGCCTTCACGGTGTAGTTACCAATTGCTTTTGGGGGAGGATGATGAGTTGTGGTTTGGAGGGCTTAGATAGAATTTGTTAAAAGATGGATATTATGAATACCGCTTTTAACCTTTGAAGAAAATATCTGAAAGCTTTGGTCATAAAAGCTTAAAGGAGGTATGGTGACAAAACGCCTTTATCTTGATGGAATCCAATATTTTCTCTCTAAAAGTCGGTTACAAAAACGGTTATGACAGCTGTACAAGTTGGTTACAATTTTGATAATCACCTATAAATAGAGGTGACCCCTCCTTGTTGAAAAGAGAGACTTTCCTTGAGTTCCCAGAAGATTTCCCAAGAACAACCAGATTTTTTTAAAAGAATTTACAGAGAGAGAAAGTAAAGGATTCATCAAGAAAAAAAAACATTCTGTCACTACTTTTCTTCATCGTTCTTTCTTCTCTCCCTCTGAATCATTTCCTTATTTCCTCCTTTTTCTTTCTTGTGTTCTTTGAATCATTTCTTCCAAAAATAACTCAATTTAGAACGGTCTGGATATCAGATTTAGGCTAGATTGAGGTTGCAGTAAACCCCATTTCTTCAAAGATCAAAATACCCCCTACAATGATATAATTCCATAATAAAATTAGGGAAGGTTGGTTTCTTGTGCTAGATTGATCTAAGAGTGCACATACAATCATATGGATTCGTATTTTTTAGAACACATGTTGTACATAATGGGTTTGACAGTAGATGGAGAAGTTTGGATCCGGGCCTGCACTTCCTCAATGATGGTGAATGAATCTCCTAATGGTTACTTCTATTGTTCAAGAGACCTTGGAAAAGGTTGCCACCTATCAAACCTCTTGTTCATTCTGGTAGCAAAAGTGTTTAGTAAGCTCAAAGTATATCACCCGTTGTTTTGAGGGTTTCTAGGCAGGACACATGGGACCAATAATAGTTTTGTTGCCTCATTTCAAAGGACTCTTGGGGATGTGAGTGAGTGATG
This sequence comes from Tetracentron sinense, assembly GCA_015143295.1. Taxonomy (NCBI): domain Eukaryota; kingdom Viridiplantae; phylum Streptophyta; class Magnoliopsida; order Trochodendrales; family Trochodendraceae; genus Tetracentron; species Tetracentron sinense. Next base: position 10,206 of record JABCRI010000251.1, on the reverse strand, counting down.
GTGAGTTTATCTCCGCTAGAGTTTTTCCATTCCTTGCCTAACTTTGATGCTTGATGGACTTGTGCAGTTTCTGCTAGAGTTTTCCGAACCTAGCTTTGACTAACATTCACCTAGAGTTAACTCAATCAATCTGCATTTTCTGCTCTTTCCTCTATGGAATTAACTAAAACAGTAAAATGGGAGATTCACAAGAATAACAAAACAAAATTCCATCCCAATAACCATCTTAACAGATTTTCCCAAAATGCATTGGGGTTTAGGGTAAGAGAGTTGAATATCCAAAAACAAACAAAACATGAAAAAACCCTAAAAATACGTAACAATAGGATTTCAGGTAAGATAGCTAAATATCGAAATCAAAACAAAAACATGCGCATAAAGGCAAAATAAAACCCTAAATTCACAAGAATAACCAGCTCAAAAGATAGAAATGCATTAGAGTTTCAAGCACCAACAAACCTACTCATTACAGGTATTTCTAATAACAGACAATTTTTTTTTTTAAACAAAAACAAAATTCCAGGTAACATATTCAACCTGGACTCGTAGTGTAGATGCGTTAGGGCTCCAAAAATTTTCAGAATTGGCCCTAAAATCATAATTATTTCAAGAAAAGTGAGAACTAGAGATAGAGAGAGAGAGAGAGCTCGAGGGACAGAGAGAGTGAGAAAAAGAAAGAGAGAGTGAGTGAGAGAGAGAGAGAGAGAGAGAGAGAGAGAGAGGGAGAGCGAGGTTACAGTGTCAGCGACAGCGACGGAGAGGCGACAACAAGTCAAAGAGAAACAAGGGCGGGAGATTGGGTTGGGATGAAGTGATGGCACAGAAGCTCGGGGTTCATTTCACTAAACAATTTTTAGTCACGATTGCAATAAATTCGACGGTAATAAAATAATCATTAGTAATGAAATTTTTTAAAACTAGTAGGGATGGTAAAATAACCGTGGCTATATATTTAGACAGTCAGTCATTAAATTAATAAAATAATTTTTTAGAGTAGTGATTGGTGGACCTATGGATTTCATTTCCTTACCATCCACCTATTGGTGGATACCCCCCTCTTAAATGCTCACGTGGATGAGTTAGGAAATGGAATCCATGAGTCCGTTAATTATTTTTTTTTAATTTTTTTTTTTTAATACGGTATTGTAATTATTAAAAGCAACGGACAAAAAACTGTCGGGAAAAAGTTGTTTTAGGAATCTATTACCGTGGCTAAATTTCCATTCCTATCATCTTGATTTCTTGTAGTGTAGGAAACAGATTTCCTTGGCAGATGCCCCAGTTTAATAGTTGACCATGACATCTTTGCCATGCCTGACCCTTCAGTAGGGTTGTCAAAGGGCAGGGCCAAGGTAGGGTAGGGGTCAACCCTAGCCCTACTCTTTCCTATAAGAGTAGGGCCCTAGCCCAGCCCTAGCCCTTCAAGGGTCAGGATTGATTGAGCCCTAGCCCTGTCCTCAAGGACCAGGGCAAGACCAAAGGGCCGGAAGGGCCAAAAGAAATAGCGGGATTTTTTTAGTGATTTGAGATGACAAAAAATTTTTTCTATATCGACTGTCAACCTGACATGGAAATGGATATCCTCTTCTTTTATCTGGGCTTATGACCGACATTGCAACAAAAAGAACAATAACAAAATTAATTTTTTTTCCTTATCAGTGACAATCATACTTGATAAAATAAAACTATATAGAACAAAATTTATCTATCAAAATCTTCTAAGCAAGAGAAGGCGATGAGGCGATTTCGCATACGAGATTATGGTTAGGGCTTGTAACGAGTGTCGAGGCCTCAAGGGGTTTTATAACGATGGTCATGTGAAATTACTCATACCCTACTATTAAACCATTTGAAATGGTGAAATGAGTAATTTCAAAAATATAATATATATATATATATATATATACTTTTATGGTTTATAGACCTTAGCTACTGTGTAGCAACTAATGAGAAGGGCAGGGCTTTAAAGGGCAGGGCCGGGGTGAGTCCTGGCCCGGCCCTGTAGAAGCAGAGCTTCCGAATTTTGAACACTTCCTAGCCCAAGGGCTGGGAAGGGCAGGGCTTCAGAGGGCTTTGGAGGGCAGGGCAGGGCCGGGTACCCTTCTACATGGGCTTTTTTGACAGCCCTACCCTTCGGAAGATGTTTAGTTAAGGAGGTGAAAGCATGCATGTGCACGTTTCATTGGATGATACATACACACTTCTTTGCTCGTCATGTGTCCTCTTTACACTCATTACTTACGGTTAGGATTCATTTACTCTTAAAGTTAAATAACCTAACCTTGATTTTTAAAAAGAATATTAAAAAAAATTAACCACATGAGTGAATTTTCGTTCAATATTTTCTTTCTAAAAAGCAAATGTTAGATTATTTAACTTTAAGGGTGAGTGGATTTTAATATCACAATTAATGGGTGTCAAGGACACGTGATTCTCAAAAAAAACAAAAAAAAGGACACGAGACAAATTAGGGAGGTGTGCGATGTATGCTATCGCTTTCTTAATAAAATACCTTCCAACGTGTTTGGAAAAGAAGCTAAGCCCGAATATAATACTCCACAATCTACTTAGAGAAATCCATTGCCATTTGGGAGAACCTGTTCAGTGATTAACAGACTCATTAATCAATCTCCATAAACCATTACGTTTCATATGATTCTCACGTGGCGCAATCCTAATTTCTTTATTAGTTGCATGTAGGGATGGCAAAGGTTAATCAGGTAACCCGCCCGACCTTAGTGGGACAGGTTTGGAGAGTTTTAAACAGGGTAGAGACAGGTTTGAGAATGGAGGGTTAAACCACAGTCAAGTTGTCCTGTCCCGTTCCGTTAAGCACTAGTTGGGTCGGGGCGAGTCAGGACAGGTCAGTTTGATATTTCATACCGTTAGTATTGATGAAATTTTAGGATTTATTTAATAGTAAAATAATAATTTTACATTATAAACGGTTAAATGACATGAGATGGCTTAAATCTATCCCTGATCCGAACCCAACTGTGGTTTAACCCTCCATTCTCAAACCCGCCCCGCCCCGCCCCACCCCACCCCACCCCACCCCAAACCCGACCCATTGCCATCCCAATATGCATGGGTTTCAATCTAGGTTGTCACCTTATGCATGACCCATGAACCTTGAGAATGAACACCACCGGAGACTTTAATCTATAGCTTCCAGCCTCCCACGTGAAGGGGCAGGCGCAGATCTGACACAAGGGCATGCGCAGACTTTGTTGGATGTTTCTCCCAATCTATCTGTTACTTTTCACGATCTATCCTCATAAATGTGTTGTCCCTTATGGGGTGGTGTATAGCATGGTGTGAAAGCCAGGATTATGAAAATTACACTATCATTATCAAGATGATCTCTACTATTAGGTCAATTTCTCGGAATGACCAAGTGTTCAATGGACGGGTGCCTTATCCCCGTACTACTTTGGAGTCTGTTAACTCTTTTGCTAGAGAGATAGTTGCCCTGCCAGATTGGGAGCAAATCTCTAGTATTGCTCAATAATTGGTCCGTGTCCCATCTTGGAGGCCTCCGTCGAATTCTTTTCTCAAGATAAATGTTGATGATGCTTGGGATCTTATATCAAACAAAGCAGGAGCTAGTATTATTATTCGGGACCATACGGGATTAACCATTTATGGTCATTCTTTCCCTATTGATGCAGCTAGTGCCCGGGTGGCAGAAGTAAAAACTATGTTTATTGGGCTATCCATAGTGGCTAGTCAAGGGTAGAGGTATTTCTTATTGGAAGAGGATGCCAACCAGATCGTTGATGCGGTGAATAATTAGTCTGAAGATAACCACTAAGATGTCGCTATGTTATTAAAAGACATCAAAGCCTTGTGGAGACAATTCCCTAGTGTTGTTGTACAAGCGATCCTGTGATCAGCCAATGGTGCAGGCCACGTGCTTGCTAAACAAGCTCTAAGCTAGAGGAAGAATGGTTATGTTAGTCCTTGCTCTCGAAGAGGAGTTTCTTATCCCTTCGATCCTGGAACTTATTAGATGTCTTTGTTCGTGAAGCTTAGACTTCCTTTGTCTTTCTATATGTTGTCTTTCCTTGTAATCCTTTTTGCTTTTCTAATTCATCCCTCTTTTACCAAAAGAAAAAAGTGTTGTTACCAATTCCTTCCTACCTAGTCATCACCCTCTACCAAAACATACCCTATAAGATGCCTCTCGCAAGAAAGATAATTAATAAAGGAGTAGGATCACAACAAATGCTTTAATAATTTGTTAAAGCCAAAGAATAAATTAAGCTTTGAATTTAGTTTCACCCAATCATACTTCAATGGGTTTAAACTCTAGTTGGTTGAGCACGTGCAAGCTTATTGATTAAGGGGTATTTTTGGCATCAAATTATAATACCAGGACGTGTTGAGAATAATAAAAATTATAAGGGTATTGTGGTATCAAACAAAACCATGAGGGGTATTTTATGGTATCATATTCTATGTGGATGAGTTGAGAATAAAAAAAATCATGAGGAGTATTTTGGTATCAAATTCTTGTTACGGGACGTATTGAGAATAAAAATAAATCATGAGGGGCATTTTCGATATCAAATTGGAAATAATAAAATAATGAGAGGTATTTTGGATATCAAATTTTTGGGAATAAAAAAATCATGAGGGTGTTTTTTGATATTAAATTCTTGTTACGAGACAAGTTGAAAATAAAAAAAATTATGTGGGGTATTTTCGGTGTCAAATTATTGTTGAGGACATATTGGGAATAAAAAAATATCATTAGGGATATTTTGGTATCAAAATCTTGTTAAGAAAATGTTTGGTATCAAAACCTTGTAAATGGATGTGTTTGGAATAGAAATACTCACCAGGGGTAAGTGTTGGTTGACACTTGACACCAATTTATGTTGCTTTTATCATACAATAATAGATATTACGATTACAATTAAATTTAATATAAATTGAGACCTTTTCTTCAAAATTAGAATAGGCTGATTTAGGGCACAAAACAATTAGGGTTTTAAAATTATAGAAATCCTAATTAAGCCATGTTGTACCCTAAAATATGTTGTTCTAAGGCAAGATCTCAGTTAATCCACCATAAAGTCCTACAATGTTTATTCAATTTAATATGATAAATTGAGTTTAGATATAACAATAGAGAAATGCTAGCCTAGTCACATTTTCAAACTTTCAATATGGAAGTGACAAGTGTTGCTACATCTCCCTCTTGAGAACGGTAACTTCCTCATTTTGAAAATTTTGTTTATTTAGCCTATTAAAGGGGTAGCAATGTTAGGTGTTGCACCCAAGGTGATAGTTTGAAAAAAATTACATTTTGCGATCGAGGCTAGCACTCCTCATTATCCATATGTATCAAGTAAATTTATAATTTGATTTTTTGATTTTTTATTAAGTAGGAAAGCATACCCTACACAAAGTCCAAGAGCAACCCATCCAATCCTCTTGCATCAATTTGGAAATTTGTCACTATTGAGAAAGTGCAAGAAGTGTTTTCTTGCACACGGAACGTAATGAAAAGTGCAAGAGAACTTATTTTTCTTTTATTTTCTCTCCATTTCTCCACCAAGACTTGATGAACACCAATTTCCTTACCCTATGTTTGGTTGTTGAGAAAATAAATAAAAAGAGAGAAAAAAAATAATAGACAAAACACAATTTAAAATTTGTATTAGAAATTCAAAATTTTATTTTATTTTCCATGTTTTCACTTATTTTCTTGGCAAAAAAACATATTGTGTTTTGTTGTTGAGAAAATAGGGTGGAAAAAAGTTTGAAAGAAAATTTAATTTTTCATGGTTTGGTTACTAAGAAAGTAGGAGAAGGAAAAGAAAATGAAGAAAAATATTTTTAAAATTTTCTATAAATGATGTATTTGAATTCTGTAAAAAAATCATGGATTTTAAAGAGAATAAAAGAAAAAAGTTTTGGTTCAACACCATGCCTCTCTTTTTCTTTTCTTCCTCAGCCCTCCTCCCATTTTGTAAGGGTTTCTGGCCATTCTGGCAACTTCGACGGCTCCAGTGACTTGATTTTGGTAACTCTCTCTCTCTCTCTCTCCTCTTGCTATGATTCGTGTTGAGTTGCGGTTCTTTCAACCATTCTCATTGCTGGTCACAGAGAGAGTTCAAGCCATTGATCTATTGCTTCCCTATCCATGTCAAGGGACACCATTCCTTCTGAGTTCATTAGATCATTTAAGGAACAATCTGCAATCACCACTTATAATGGGTCAGTTACAGAAATCACAGTCATTGACCAGATCAAGAAAAGCTCGTTCATTCAATCACGAGAGCTAGAATGGAATGGGGAATCTTCCAAGTTGTGAATCATAGGATTAAGCAAGTTACAGAGTGTTGGATGAGAGTTCTTTGAACCAATCACAAGCATGCAGCTCACTTCATTATAATAACATAAATCTTTCTCAATATTATTATTATAATAAGACCATCTCCCAGTATTGTTCTATTTTGATTTTCAAAGCAATTGTTTTCTTAGCTTGGATTTATTAAAAAAACACTTAGCAAATTTCTTTTTAATTTTCTAGACAACCGAACTGGGGAAAATTAAAAGTTTTCTCATTTTTTTTTTTTTTTTTTTTTTTTTTTTCAGATTTTTCTCAGCAACCAAACAAAGTATTAGGGTATGTTCATTTCAAAAGAAAGCGGGTGAGATAAAAGAAAAGAAAAGGAAGATTTCTTTCAAAATAATCATAAAAAGATGGAGATTGTTTTCACTATTGCGAGAGTGCGAGAAAAGGAAAAATGCATTCTCTTGTGCATCAAACATTGAGAATGTGCAAGAAAACTCACTTTTTTATTACTTTCCCTGACTTTCTCGTCAAACGAACACAACCTTTGTGAGGATGACTCATTGGACTCATGGGGTTCTAGGTGTGATGACATGACTCATGGCTAAAAATCCATCTTATCAAGTTGCTCTAAGGTAGGGGAAGGAGTAGGACCATTGTATGTTTGAAAATTAATATGCATATTTACTTCAAATCGGGACTCTTGGCTAAACATGGATGGAAGTTATTGACCACCCCAGATACTCTTTGGACTAAAATTTTGAAAGCCCTATACTTCCATAGAACTTCCTTCTTAAAGGCAAAGATGAGTAGCCGTCCTTCTTGGGGTTGGAGGAGCATTATGGCTGGCCGAAGAGTTCTAGGACAAGGAATCAGTTAGCAGATTGGAAATGGTGAGACAGTGCAAGTTGGGATTGATCCTTGGGTGCCAGATGTGCCTAGTTTTAAACCTATCCCGTTACCTGGGGTTTCTCTTCTCAACATGACAGCAGTGCAACTTATCGATAGAGAGCATGGGAGATGGAGTAGGGCATCCTTGGAATCCTTATGGTCCATTCCGGTAGTTGAGGCCATTTGCAAAATCCCCGTTCGTGTGTTGAGCTCACCAGACATGATGGTTTGGCATTACATCTCCTTCAAACACATGGGGATACAAATATTTTCATGGGGTTGTCATTGTAAACGCAATGAGCCGATGATAGATTTGGTGTCATGCCTGCATCATCTAGAAGTATGGATGTGGATGGATAGAGATGGGTAAAGAAGAGTGATTCTGATGTAGTCTCGAATGAGGCTAAAGAAGAGGCCTATAATAGGTCAAAAATGGGACCTCAAATGGGCCAAAAAATATGGGACTCTAATGGGCCAAAGATGTAAACCTCTAAGGGTCAAAAGTGAGGGGGGCTTTAAAAAGACCCAAAGCATTGGTTGGCTAAAAATGGGCCTTTTGCGGGCTTGAAATAAATACCTCTATGCACTTGATGAGTCTAAGCAATGAGACGTGGTTGTGGTGAGGAGTGCTAGGCCCATTCGCACAATCTGAAATTATTCCAAAGTCCCACTGTGGGTGACCCATTCAAAGGTTAGAAAAATAATTTTTCTTCCAAGAGGGAGTTATGGTTTCAACAAGTTCTAAAAGGTAACAGGTAAAAGTAGTGCTGGAGGGTGCTATTGGGTGTCTTGGATCTGTATACTCTTGGCAAAAGAGACAAAGTTATATATTTTTTAAGAAAAGACAGGATATTCACATGCAAGCAGATCTATCCCAAGCTGAAAATCTATTTAAGTATTGGCCTTGGCTTGCATCTGGCGAAGCCAGAAAGAGCTTGTCTCGGGGTTCCATAGAATAGAGGACAAGGGGTAGAGAAGTCAAAATCATGGGGTCATGGGGCCCATGATTTTGACTTCTCCACACACAAATGGACATGTGGCGATAAGTGTGTGAGGATAAGGGGGAGAGATATCAAATGGGGAGAAGTCAAAAATCATGGGGAGAAAATAAATGACTTCTCCCATTTTTCTGCCAGCTGCCGCACAATGTATGGAACCCCGAGAGCCCTTTCTGGCTTCGCCAGGGCAATCCGAGGCCTAAGTATTATACACGTTTATTATGGAGAAGCTGAAGTCCCAAATTAAAGACACCATTATGGAAAAGTATGGGAACGCAGCATTTGAAGAACTTGCAAGTCAAAAAAAAAAAACTTGCAAGCGAGCTTCTCCTGGTACAAAATGAGAGACATGTTGAGTATGATCGTGTTAGCAGAATGCATAGAGGGTGATCTAAAGAGCAATAGGTCTTAGGATGTGAAGTTGGATGGAGATAGTTGGCTCGAAATTAGGGGTGGTAATTGGGCTGGGCTGACCCGGCTCGAAGCTTGATTGTACTTCGGCCTAAAGTTTGGGTGGGCTAAGCCTTCAGTGCTTTGGGTTGGGTTGAGTTTGGACAAGAATATAGACCCGAAGTAAATATTAGGTTGGACTGCCCTTGACTCATTCCAAATTCAACCCAATCCAAACTATATATATATATATATATTGAGTAGAGTTCTCATCAGCCACGCTTACTAGAGTTTGTATAAGCGCACTTAATCACATCCATTCAATCATCATCCAACAGTTCAAGGTACAGAGAATTCTGCACAAAATTCTTTTGTTTTCTCTGATCTCTCTCTCATCTATACCATTTTCGGTCCCCACATTCCAAGTTTCAACCCTTCTCTTCTCTAAATCGAAACTCTCTTTTCTGTGTTCTCTTTCACAACCCAAAACCCTCTTCTCTCTTCTATTCTCTTTCTCAACTCGAAACCCCTCTGGGATATGGGTTCCTAGTTGGCTGGAATGGAATGACCATCCACATGTATATGATCAAAGAGTTTTTCTCAACTCTTCGTATTAGCTTTAGGTTGTTTCACTGCCAAACCTAGCCATCTGATTAAAAGAAGCTTTGGACGGCCTCTCAACTCATTTCTTACAATGGTTGGTGTCCTATATAAGCTTGTTAGTGAACAAATGGGTTTCGTTTGAACACAATTGAAATGGGTTATGTTGATTTAATCCTAATTTAATTTCTAAAAAACTCTTTGAATTGAACAATGGCAACGATTCCTCCATGGCAAAACTCTTTGAATTGAAATAGGTTCTTCCACGGCTACGTGACCAATGAGTGATTCCTCCATGGCAACGATTCCTCGATAGCAGCAGACGAGAGTGAAGGATTTTTTCTCCCACAACAGTGGTGAAACGAGAGGGGTTTTTTTTTTTGGGGGGGGGGGGGGGGGGGGGGGGGAGGCAAACAACCCAAACTCAACAAAACCCTCAAAGTCAACACATGATACAAGGCTCTACCCTTGAAATTAAAAAAAGAATTTGAGCAAATTAATGTCATTACTACTCGTAGTGAAAAAGCAAAAGACATCATTAATCTACCCAAGAGACGAAGGATGAAACAATGACTACGAGTAATAATAATGTTGATGTGCCGAAACTAGTGAGCTAGTTTGAAGTCCTATCTCTGTGTCATTTCCTCAAACTTTAAAATCATCAAAGAAATCAGATTGTAATACTAAAATCTTAGAAAATCTTAGGCAAGTGAAAATAATCTCCTACTTCTACAAGTTATCAAACAAGTGTCCAACTTATGCTAGATTCTTAAAAGATTTATGCACCATCAAAAGGAAACATCATGTGAAGAAAACTGTTTTTCTCACGAACAGGTAAAATGCTCTAATTTAGCACAGAAATCCTCTTAAATATAAAGACCCCAGGTTGCCCTATAATTTCTTGTATTTATTAGGGACCATGACATTGAACAACTTGGCTTGATCTTGGGGCAAGTGTAATTTTAATGTCCTACTAGTTTTTGACACTTAACTTGGGAGGAAAATACACCATACTGTGGT
>JABCRI010000250.1:0-67498 GCA_015143295.1 Tetracentron sinense | reverse complement strand
AGATTAGCCATGTCAGTTATACCCTGCCATATTAGTTTTACATTAAAAGTATAAGAAATGAAATAAGTTTTTAAATTAAGAACCATGAAATGTTCTTAGGTTAGTGAAAGCACTATTTTATCTTTTCCTTTTTCTTTGTAACCCCACCATTTAATCCTTAATTAATGAATCTCATCCACAATATACATTTTTTAAAAAAATTAGGCTTAAAGAGCCTGCTCGAGTCAATGATTTGTGGAATGAGGCCGAGCCTGAGCAACATCAAAAATCCAACGAGCCCGAGCTAGACAATGCCCGCTCGGATCATTGACACCTGGCTGTAGAGATATCGTTTGTCCATATACCATAAGAATTGGCAATTGGGACTAAGTCTAGTAGTAGTACGTTGTATATGAAGAAGAACATAATTAGTATCAGTAGCCATACCAGTTTGAATAGCGGACCTTTTTTGAAAATTTAAAAAAAAAATTAGTTCAGAGTATTCTCCCATCATACGCATAAAAGCATACTAATATAGCATACGATGTCGAACCAATCATTGAGGTTGGTGGATGGTCACCGAAATGTATTTTTTAGAAAAATATGGGCAATGCGAAAAACCAAGGTGAGATTAGGAGGGAGAGTTCTTATGATTCGGGAAGGGTGTTGGGCACCCACCCAATCCACCCGTTTAAGGATGGTGTAACCTAGCCTTTCAAAATCCTAAGGAGCTCAATTAAAGATCGGCTGAGAAATAAGTAATGAAAACTCTAATTTGGACTTTGCACAAAAGGGCTTAGATTTCAATACTTAGAAAAAAGAGATGGGAAAACTAAGTCTAAAAAATGTGAGCATTATAAACGACTCTAATTTTAGAGAGATTAGACATCGTCATGAAATGCAGCAATGACATAGGAGAAAAGGAACTGGCTCTTAAAAGGGGACATTATAAGACTCTAATTAGGGAGTTAGAGACATCGCCAGAATGCGTTTGCAAATGGTATTATTTTTGAAAAGCACCTATGTACCTAAATATGAGGGAATACTCTCTTCTGATCCTATTTTTAACAAAGGCCCCAATTGGCGAAACACGTATAGGGATCCTTAGTGAATTTAAAGGGAAAGAAATATAGACCTAAAACTAAAATACTCAAAAAAAATAAGAGAGTGAAACAAGGGTTTCTAAAACTAGGGAGGATCTCTATATCTCACAAGGAGCCCTAATTCGGCGAAATACGTCATAGAGGTCCTGAGGTCCTACCATCCTCCTTTCATTTGGAGCCCCCTAATCGGCGAAAACACATCATAAGAAAGTTCAAACTACTTAAAGAAAAGTGATAGGTCTTAATTCTTATCTAAAGGCTCACATTAATAAAAGAAAACCTGAGGATTAAGAGAAGAATTAGCATAAATGTAAAGACGTAAATTAAGCTTACCTATGTGGGTTGGAGACACCTAGCTTTTTCTCCTTCAAGCTCTCCCTTCTAGGACTCCTTCAAGCACTTCTTGTTTCAAAGGCTTCCTCGATCCTCCAATACTTCTAGGAACTTAAGAAATTTTTAGAACTTGGGAAAAAGGGAAAGGCTAAAAATCTTTAAGACTTGGGATGCCTTACAAATCCATTACTTCTCTAATCTCTTGGACAGGGATTTGGCTAGTCGTGGAGTATTTATAGGATAGAAATGAGAGGAGAAACTCTCTCATTTCCAATATGGGACTAAAATGAGTTGTGGGGGGTATTTTCAGTCTAAAAAAAAATTAATTGTAAATTCAAAACACAATCCTACAACGGGCCTTGCACTCCACCCTTAAAATTTTTCTTCTAGCTTCTCTAATAGGTGTTTGAAACTAGCTCATGTTCCATCTCAAATAATATGCTTTGTCATGGAATGGAATTGAGTTCTGTAAGGTTTTTCTCATCTTGTTCTTATTTTCTTTATGTAACTTTATTTCTTTAAATTACTAGCAGATTGTTTTTTTTTTTTGAACAGTAAGCTAGGGTTTGGCAGAGACCCCCGACCAGATATATAGCAGGATTGTTACTAAACATCACGTAGAAAATGATTAAATGGAAATTTTAGATGGGATAAGCATGGATATCTCTTTTAATTTTAGAAGGCGATTGCCATAGTATTTTTTCTTCTTTTCTTTTAAGTTTATTTTCTTTTCTTTGGAATTTTATGATTCACTTGTGCGGGATAGGAAACCGAGAGCAAGAATTTGGAAGCAAGGTACATTCACTTTAATCATTGACCAACAAGGGATGTTAGTTCCATATTTTTTCTACATTTATAATGAGCACTTTGAATGTAATTTTTTTTTTTTTTTTAATTAGTATAACCAGCTAAAATTTAGCTGCGAAATTTGGTCTAGATGTGGGAGAAATTAAGATTGAATGATTTATTGAGGACAAATTATTAAATTAACTTTTCTACTATATTTTGTTGAGGAAAATTTAATGTTAAAAGCTATACCTGCACGTGCCTTGCAAGTGTATGAGCACTTCGAATGTTCACTATTGCTACATCTGGAATTAGTGTAACGTTAATTTGATATTGAATTATCCGGTTAATGGCAGATGATAAAATGAAATTTTCCGCTACAATTTTTATTAGAAAGAACCTACTGCTTTTCAGTTTCTGATGTTCATTTGGCCTGTACTCAAAAGGTGATTGGTAGGTTTTGTGGGGGTTCTTTATGTTGGTGCTAAAATTCAGTTGGTAGTTACAGGTCGTAAATATATATTTTAATAATATTTATTCTTCAGATTCAAAATATAAAGAATTTCCTTGGTCAATAGCAATTCCTTTCAAATGCTGGACAAGAGTTGTCTTTCTGGTTTATAATGGGTGGCATCATAAGACATGCAGTAGTAAACACATGTTTAATATTTGTTGCAACCCATAGAATCAGGGGCAGAGCCACATGCCCCCACACCAAAATCTTGGAAACAATTTCCTATTGTTCTAATTGGGCGTAGCCAGAGGATGGGGGTTCTAGACCCTAAAACTTATGAGCAAAAATATATTCCTTTAAACTGACGTGATGGCCAATGAAATTGGCTCTAAAAAACATTTGGGGGGTACACCCCGAAACCATCATTGTTTAACCCCCTGCAAGAGAATCCTGCTCCACCCGATACATGAATTGAATTGTGTGGTCAAACTAGCACTTGAGGAAAACAGGTATTTGTCTATGTTACCCAGGTTCAGAATCATTGAATTTGGGCTTTTGTTGTAGGTGCCTTTCTTTACCCTCTTTTACTTGCCAAGTTTCCTCTGTGCCCTTGTTTTACAACTCTGCACGTGCTTGCACGTGCCCTCCCAACTAGTATCCAATCTATATACATGAATTGCTTATACTTTTTTTTTTGACAACTAAATTCATAGACCATTTCTTTTTTACAATCAAATTCATAGGCCATTTCGTATATGTACGTATCCAAAGGGTATTTTTTTTTTTTAAACAACTAAACTAACGATGGTTAAGATTCACTAACACACATGGGTTCAACAGTATATCCTGGGCTTTTAGAGAAAAATAGTTTACTCAGTAAGTAAAAAAAGTTTTAACCTTATATATATTTAATATTTTTTTTCTAGAAACAAAGCTATATTGTATTGTATCTCAAGAAACATCAACACTAGCAACATCAAGGGGGGTCATACGCCTTTATAGTATCTGTTCTCATGGGAATCCAAGGTGCTGGATGAAGGCACCATTCTCAAGATAGAAGTTGTATCTGTTGCAAGCCTCAATACTAGACAATTGAGAATGGAACTGGGGAACCTGATCACCTATCACCCATAGCCCACAGGTAAAAGGGGGCTGATCCTGCCAATCTCTTCTGACCGACAACACAATCAGTAATCCACCTGTTACATATAGAAAAGGGAGGGGAGGGGGGAGGGGGAGTGACCACAAGCGCTCATTCCCACGGGGAGACAATGACCTACCACACATCATCCCCCATGACAAGAAACAAAACATGGTGATCTAGTTCCACCGAATTCGTATGATTTCCTATCTTAGTAATCAAATCCAAGGTAAAACTGCATTTAGGCTCATCTGCGGCTCCGCCTTTGATTCGCGCTCGGGAATCAAATTCAATGTAAAAATGCCATTAGGTTAATATCCGCCCTTGATGCTTGTGGGATAGTGAAACCAATGTTTTAAAACCCAGACCGGACACTAACCCGGTCAAGGGGGCGGGTTGGTCCAAAACGGTCGGACCGTCGGGTCAATCGGGTTGACCCCAATAATACTAAGTAATGTCATAAAAATATTTAATATTAATATTTTCTTTCTTATTTCAAGATTTGGTTTGAGAGATATAATTTTTTGGGTGATTCAAGAAATTAAATAATACATAACTTAATAAGAAAGAAGCTAACATGTTGATTAACAAGAAAATTCATCATTGCACAATTCTAATAAAAAATGAATATAGTCAACTCCTGTCAATCAAAATAAAAGCATAATCCAAGTTTTATCTAAGCTACGAAAAACAGCAGTCTATTTGCATAAATAAAGTCTCCAACTATTTTGCATAAAATAAAGTATCAAACTATGTTATCCTTCTCCTGAAATTCTAAAACTAGTTTATGGTTGACCAAGTCCTTTAAAATTATCCAACATATAGAATCTTTCAAATAAATTTTTTTTTTTTAAAAAAAATGATTTTGATCTCACCTCATTGATTTTTCAGTTTTCTCTATCTCTAATCTCCTCTTTTTCTTACGTAGTCTTTGTTTTTTCTAGAGGGTTTTGTTTTTAAAACTCTTATTTTTTATTAATATATTTTATTTTGGGATAAATAGGACAAAAATACATTTTTCCATGACCCGGGCGGTTCACCAAAAACCGACCGGGTCGATCGGGTCACGCCGGTTTGGGCGGTTTTCACTGGGTCACCCGGGTTTGGTATTCAACCCATCAAAGGACCAACCCAACCCACTATGATAACCAGGTGACGGGTTAACCGGTTCGACCCACCGGTCCGGTCCGGGTTTTAAAACACTGAGTGAAACTCCATAGAGCTTGAAAAGTTCTCTATGCCTTAGGACTGTCTAAGGCATCTGATCAGTCCAAATGGCGAAATAATATGATCCGATTTGACTGTACACTCTGTGTGTCAACATATCCAAATTATGCCATCAACGCATTTTTAACTTAGGTTACTGGTCTCTAACTTTTCTAACAACATACTCGGTGAGCATTAATCCCTAGAGTTAATATTGATCAAATAGTCTTTTAGAATAGTAATGAACGCTGTTAGTTTCCTAAGGAATTGTATACCAAAATAGTATCGCATGCAGGGGCGGAGCCAGGTGGGGGCCTCTAGGGCACGTGCCCCCACTCAGCTTTAAAAAAAAGTTTTTTTTTTAACGCATGCATTGTCATTGAATCACAACCAATCTCAATTGAATTCGGGGAGAATCCATTCGCACCCATAAGTCAACATGTGTCCCTTTTAACCTCCTTAACCATAGTTAATATTCATTAACCCATAGGGTTCAACAATCTAACCTTGATTTTTTAAATAGGATATTAAATTAACCTTACGGATAAGAAATTTTAATCCTAGGGTTTAAATTTTTCTATAAAAAATCTACATTAGATTGATGAACCTTAAAGGTTAGTGAATCTTAATCATGGTTAATGGGGGTTAAAAATGACACGTGTTGACTTGTGGGTGCATTGAATTGTTCCTGAGTCCAATCGTGATTGACTGTGATCCAATTTCACCTTGGGAATGGGGACATGAACTCAAGGAGAGTTCAATCGCTCCCACAAGTCAACACATGGCCCTTTTGACCACTATTTATTGGGGGTTAAGCTTCACTAACCGTCAATAATATAACATTATTTTCAAATATAAATATTAACCCCAAGATTTAAAATTCTTAAAATGAGTTAAACAATTAAACTATATCATTCAACTATTTAATAGGTATAGCCATGAGGCAAGATATTACCAAAAAAAAACAAAAGGAGGGGGGTTTGCATATCAGCTGCTGAGTTTTGCATAGTGTTATGCATAACAGATTTGCAAATTAACTCAATATTTTTCCTACCGTTAGCATTAACTCAACATTTTTCCTACCGTTAGCAATGAACCGTTAGAATTTTTGGTATATCTGTTAGTAAAATGACTATTATACACTTGTGAAGTTTCATAACCCCACAAAGCCTCCTTTAACTAGCTTTGAACTATGGTTAACAAGTTAACCTATATGATTAATTTTTCTTTAAACCTTTTTTGTACCATAACTCCAATTTCTTTCTCTGATCAGTCATCAAAGAGCAAGCTCTTCTTCATAATAGGCAGGTGACGAAGGTGGTGTGGTGATGGCTCCATTGTCCGGATTGCCCAACTCCGCCTTAATATGAAAATGGGTAAGCCAGTAAAACAAATGGAGGGGAGGCCAATGAATTACAGACGTGATGGTTCCATTGCTCTTGATTTGGCACCTGCGTCACCTACATCTTGGCCATGGAGATGCTGATCGAAATCAAGTTGTCAATGGCTATGGCAAGTGAAAGTATCTCCATTTCCTGTGTTCAAGGATCATTCGTAGAACATCTTGCGAGCTATGGCATGGATCGTTCGAAGAACATCATGGGATCCACGGTGGAAGTATATGGTACCATTAGGTGTGGTCACTAGCAAGCCAGTAAACTTTGGGCATCCCCTTTATAGTTGGATTATGTCATTATTTGTGTTCTGTTGTTTTGGTGAAAATGTACATATTTGACAAAGATGACTTCTGGAGATGCTTATCAATTTGAGTTCTAAGTCAGTCCTTTCTGCTCGTTGCATGTGCATTTGTCATGCATTTTTCCCATTTTATGGTTGCATAAGGGCTATATATTATGATGAGGTTGCACGAAGACAGTGAAGGTCATCACCTGGACAACTCGGCATCCCCAACTGGATCAAGATCAAGGTCTGCGAAGAATCTGAAGGTGGAATAGCACCGTGACTCAACTAATCGTAAGAGTTAGAAGCAAGGCTTAAACTCCATTTCTCTTTGGTAAGATAAAAAGACGAGTTACAGAATTTAATTTTCTGGTCGGGAAGAAGGATAAGATGAAGAGGGCTTTTCATTCCTTTTTACATTCTCATTGGTGTTTCAATAGATGAGGAGTGCTAGCGCCAGACGCACGCAGGGTACAACACGTGATGTTGCTACCCTATAACGAGAGATATGCTGCCACCTGTTGCCACCACCTTGAATCTGGGGAGGCCTGCGACTGGTGCTAGCATTTTTGTTCACTAGACATTTTCTAATATTGGTGTATTTTAGTAAATATGGGGGTGCGCCTAGCACCATCCTAAGGTTATGGTTCAGGATTTCTTATTGGCTGCGAGCCAACCCTGACATTGCCCAATTTCTGGATGTTCCTTTTTGGCCTGATACAAAATAGTCATTGTGATACTTTGACTAGTGTTAAGGCCTTGTATGAATAAATTTTTCTAAGGAGAAAAAATTTCTCTAAAATAATATTCGAAATAAGTAATTTCTATAAAAAATTGCAGTAGCCTTTTTTTTTTTTTGGTTAAACTCAACAATACCACATGGCAAAGTTGAAAGGCAATAACAAGGAAAACTCACGCACTCACACACACCACACACATGCCATGAAACACATATAGCCCAAAGAAGCTTCACCCAAGCGCAACTCAAAACGGGTACCAACCGTTTGAGTGGTGATAATACTAATAAGGGCATATGTGCTCGGATACAAATCCGATGTGGGACTAAACACAAAAGTGTAGATTTTTTTTGGTTAAACTCAACAATACCACTAGGCAAAGTTGAAAGGCAACACAAGGAAAACTCACGCATGCACACGCAAACACACATAGCCCAAAGAAGCTTCACCCAAGCGCAACTCAAAACGGGTACCAACCGTTTGAGTGGCGATGGTACTAATAAGGGCATATGTGCTTGGATACAAATCCGATGTGGGACTAAACACAGAAGAATAGATTTTTTTTTGTTAAACTCAACAATACCACAAGGCAAAGTTGAGAGGCAACACAAGGAAAACTCACACTCGCGCACACCACGAAACACACAGCCCAAAGAAGCTTCACCCATTCGTAACTCTTAGAGAATAACAGACATTTGGTTTGTACACTTTAAAATTTATTTTTAACCGGTTCGTCGCCAAACTTGAGTCAATGCGAGTGTGTGGTGGAATGGTGGCTTCTTGCGAAAGGTCGAAATCTTGACTTCCTATGAAAGTCTACCCTTGCCATCTTTCCATAGAAGTTTTTATTTTACTTCTACTGACTTCTACCTTTTACATAAAATAAAAAATGAACAACTTTTTTGAGACTTTTTTTTTTAAACACAAATACGTAATACTTTATTAAGAACAGTTCTTACATTACCAAAAAATAAAACTACTTCTTAAATCGAGGTGGTTTCCTAACCTCCCTCTTTGGTCTTTCTTGAGAAGAATCAATTGCCGATGTTTTTTTCTTCTTCTTATTTCTCCTTAATGTCACTAGTTGAAAATCGTCTTCTTCTTCAAATTTTTTAACAAGAATATCGTCACAAACTTGCTCTTGACTACCAAGTCCACTAGGAAGCTCAACCTCCCCTCGACCTTCAGAAATTTGACTTTTAGAGACAGTTACACAAGTTTCTATCCCATTTTCACCTCTAAATCTTTGGTCATTCTAAATTCAGAGAGACAATTTGACTCGCCTTGAACAATTTTCTTAGGTTGGGCAAAATCCTTCTATTTGAATACCCATTGATAGGTTTTGTTGTTAGTAGCGCATCCAAAAAAGGATCCATGATCACCTCTCCTTCAAAATCTAAAGTGTCTTCCATTTCGTCTAATAGAGAAAGATCCTCAGAAGGATTCTGATATTGGGAGGGGGGGGGGGGGGGGGGGTTTAAACTCTTATCACAATCATCACCATGATCAATTTCTGATGGTGGAAGAACTAAGTTCATATTTTAGTTTGAACCAGATCTAACACTGACATTAGAGAACAATCCATTTTTTGATTGGTGAAGTTCGATGTTATGAGAGGCACACAAGTCATCCGAATTTGGAAACAGCCGAAGCCTAGTTTCTAAAGATGGGAATGAGAATTCAGCTCGCTAAGTATTGGTTTTTGTGAACTCATTTTCCCCTCCTTCATATTCAGTTTCAGAAACGCATATTTCATCCTCATTCTCAGTTTCAAAAACTCCTTCATAGAGAACTTCCTGGTGACAACTATTTATAGCATCACCGCCCTTGGAGTTTTTTGGGTTAGTAGCTGAAACAACCTCTTCATCACCATTGACGTCATTCTATTCAATATCCCTCCTAGCATTTCTTTGTTATGGTTCTCCAACCTACTAACTATTTCAGTGGAATCCATCTGATAATTTTCCTTGCCATTCAGAATTTGGGACGTACTTCCTTTCAATCTTGTAAGATCCACAATTGCTTTGTCTATCAACAAAGTTTTGAATGGAATTTTACCTTCTTCTAACCCAGTTTTATCCTTCCTGTAATTAGCATTAAGGTCTTCTATTAATGTTGTCTCTGTATTTGGTATTTCCTTTGGTTCTCCATCACCACAACTCTCAACTTATTTTCTAATATAGTATCTTTTGCAGAGTGATGATTTTGTTCAGGATTAGCAGAATTCTGATTTTTCCCAAAAGACTTTTCAACCCATCTTTTAGTATTGTGTTTAACCTTCTCTTTTCTAAAGTTGCTTCCATCTTCTATTTATCATGTTCTACACCATTCCCAGATTTAGCAAACACTCCTTTGTTAGTGGTGCCATGAAGATAAGCCTTGCAAGATTCAGCAGGATGTCCCAACTTATAACATTGAGAACAGAATGATGGATCTTTCTCGTACACGATCTTCTATCATCTCCATTCCGAGCTTAATCCAAGCCAAAATCTGAAAGGTTTCTCTTTGTTTAAATCTACTTCTACACATATACGAGCTAAACTCGGTCTCGAAAGATTACGGGTAGGATCATCTATCATAAGAACTTTTCCCATGACACTTCCAATCACTGAGAGATCTTTGATATTGAAAAAATTAAGTGGCAGCCCTGACAAGTTTATCCAGATCGAAACCAAGATGGTTCTGATCCATCTTTAAAGTATGGTTTCGAAAAAAAAAAAAAAAACTCACGAGTTTACCCTGAATATGGCAAAATTCTTTCATCCAAACTGTGAGATAGTCCGCTTCCGACTCGAATTGAAGGAGAAGATGCCTTTCATCTAGAATCCCAACCGAGAAAGCCAATCGAGTGTGGAAATTTTTCTTAATGAAAACCTTTAAGGCATCTAAAGGCGGTCTCCCATATACTGATTTAGCAATCAAAGCTAACTGGATGGAAAGTGAGGATCGATTAACCTCTTCTGAAGAATAAAATAGTGCTGGTTCCTCTTAATACGAGGACACTTTTTTTACTCCTATACTTCTTTCCTCCATTAAAGCTCCTAGCGATGAGACCTGAGCGCCTGAACCAGAGTTCCCAATAACTTTCGCGTAGGATAGAGGAAGATCCGAAGGTCTGCTAACAAAACCTCCTCCCAGATAGGGGTGGTTATTGAACAAAATGTCCGTGAACCACTTGGGCTCGGCTCGTTAAAAGCTCGAGTAGCGTTCGTTTATTTAGTAAACGAGCCGAGCTTCAAATTTCGAACTCGTTTAGTAAACGAGCCGAGCTTGAACACACTCCTACTCGGCTCAATAAAAGCTCGGTTCGATTATATATATATATATTAACCTATTAAAATATTTAAAATATACTTATTTCATTTAAATATTAAAATTAAGTATATGTATTATATACTAGTAAAGATTAATAGTATATAATGTATTGTATATGATAAGAATACCCTTTATATAATTATAATCTTATACTAAAATTTTAGTTAACACCGTGATTTCTTTGCCTAGGATAATAAAGTGAATTTTTTACCTAATATAAATAATTATATCCAATAAAATAAGTTGTTCGTGAACTACTCGAGTTTGGCAAGTAAAGCTCGAGCTCGTTTATTTAATAAATGAGTCGAGCTTGAACATGATTTCCGAGCTCGTTTAATAAACAAACAAGCTTGAACACACCACTACTCGGCTCAGCTCGATATCCATGAAGCCCTAAAACGAGCATTCAAAAAATATATTCTAACATGTGCCAATAAGAGTGCTAACGTGTGCCTCCAGAGCACACGTTTTGCATGTTGAGTTTCCAATAATCTATGTTTCATTCACGTTTAATTTGCGACTTTTGACTTCTATAGAATTTGATAGAAGTCGATCCATAAGTGTATCCTAATCCAACTAAAGCTTTCAGTAAAGCACAAGGGGGTGCAATAGTCCCACTTAGTAAAGTAGAGGTGTATTAGCCGAGGGTAAATTCCTAAAATCCGAAAACAGAGGGCGTTTTCCAAAATGTGAGATGATAGAAAAGATTATTCATAAAAGCCCTCTTAGTTATAACCTAAGACTTTGCTACTGAGACCCCATTAGGGCCGAACCACCGAGATCATGCTCTAAGAGCATGGGATTTCAGGTGGGGCCCATTTCACATGGTAGGCCCCACTTGAAATCCCATGCTCTTAGAGCATGGTCTCGGTGGTCTCGGCCCTAAGGAGGTCTCAGAAGCTTTATCCTATAACCTATTATAAGTCTCAAGTAGGGATGGCATCAAGGGGGTGGGGTTTGGCCCGGGGCACCCCCATCCCGACCCCGCCCCTAATGGAAAATTCCTACCCCAAACCCGGGGTGGGTCACTTTCTATTTTTAAAACATTTCTTAACCCCGTCCCCGCCCCACCTCGTCCCGTGAAGCACTAGATGGGTCGAGGCGGGTTGGGACTGTTTTCCATACCTTAATTATTGTAATGTGGTAATTTTAGTATTAAAATAAGGGTAAAAAAGTGATTTGACATTATAAACGGGATAGACGGCATAAGCCCATCCTTGGCCCGAACCCGACTCGGGTTTAGTATCTAATTCCCAAACCCGCCTCTATCCCGTTTAAAAGCTCCCCAAACCCATCCCAATAAGGGAGGGGTTGCCGGGTGGGTTACCCGGTTAGCCCGGCCGTTGCCATCCCTAGTCTTAAGGCTTTGTGAGTTCATAATCTTTGGACCATGCCAGGCTGGGTTCATAATTCCAACATAAACTGCTATGAGTGATTAAATCGGTTACGAGTATCAAAATCTATCCAACGAGTGATTGGGTTGTTGGCCAAGATTAAGTCTCAGGAGCGGATGTCTTGAGTTCGAATCCCTTCCTCTTATTGGTCAACTTCAGTGATTTATCCCAACTTTTTTGATGAGTGTTGATTGGGGGGTTTGTACGACCCCGGAGGATTCAGTCGGTGCTCTAAGAGGCCTCGATACCCGTTTCCAAAAAAATCGGTTTCTAATATCAAAATCAAATAACCCCTAAACAATAACACCCAAAGCAAAAAAATAATAGTAATAAAGTCCTTTTGATCAGTATTGCACATTCGTCTTAGGTAGTGTTTGGAAACTCTAATTTAATTTAATCAGAACTAATTAAATTAGTCTAGAAAAATAAAAGCTGTTTATTATAGATCTTATTTCACATAGTATGTTTGGTTAAATAAAAAAAAAAAAAACTAGGACATGGAGAAGTACAATTGGGGTGGCTCCATTCTCCAACTTTCCTGCAGAACAGCGGAAGCTTTATCATTGGCGATTAGAGGATTCATTCGATTTGTTTTTAGGGTTCGACCCTAGTCCCTTCTGGCATGAACCCCTGTGCTATATAGCTCACTAAATTCAACAAGAACAAAATACTTCCTAAAAGCTAAACACTTCCGTGTGCAACAAGTATATATGAAGAGTAGCAACAATAGCTTCATGGAGTATGATCTGAGCCTGATCAATAGCGCTTATAGCCGAGAATGTCGAGAGAATCAAATCGGAGGGCTTCGCCTCGACTTATTCCTCGATTTGTTCCCTCGGAGTTTCCTCGATTCGCTTAACGTACAAACATCGCCCTTGCATGTAACTTGTCTGGAATCGGAGAAGCAACCGAAGAAGTTGGAGAAGAAAGCCATGCCGATTCTTATAGCTGTATCTATTCTCTCTCAGAGCAAGAACTATAATGGTGTTCGCTCATCTGTTCTATATATAAATATATATATACCACAACAAGCAGCTGTTTCTTCAACTTGATTGAAATGTTCAACTGTTTTGTCCTTTGAACAAACTCAGGTCAAGATAAGTGTGCTCTTAACAAAATAATTAATTGGATCCACTGTTGGGAACTACCACGCGCCGTGGAAAATGAATAAAGCAGTTTTGAGTTCTGATTAGGACCGCAAGATTCTCCAAGCAAGCCGACTATCCAATCAAATTTCAACACATGGGTAAAGGGCAAACGGAAAGGAAAAAAGAAAATTTTATTAACACCCTTACAATTGAGGGGTCAGTTTAGAATTGACCTTGCGGTCGGCTCAGGATTGTATCCGGAGAAGCCAGACAGGTGGTCTCGGACTACCGCTCATTATGCCACATATTGCATGAAAAATGGAAGAAATCATTTGATTTTCTTCCCATGATTTTGACTTCTCCCCCCTTGATATCTTTCCCATTTTTCTCACCAAATGTCTTATAATATTTGGAGAAGTCAAAATCACGATGTCTATGAAATGACTTCTCAAGCCACATGTCGCATATATTGTGATAGCCGGGACCATCTTTTTTGGTTTCACCCGAGAGAATCTAAGACCCTTGGGAGTCTGTTTTCCATTTCTAAGCAACACGTGTGGAGAAATGTTTAAGGCTCACGATTGTATGGCCATGGCCATCATCATATAATCATCCAATCATGATAAAATTGGATAGATGATGTGGTCCAATGCAATGGTGCTAGGTGGCCTTGTTGAATGCATGATTTATTGACACTAAGTTTTTTTTTTCCTTCAGAAATGCTGGCCTCAGTCTTGGCCTTCCTCATACACAAGTTACAAGTTGGTGGCAACAAGTATCAGCCCATCTCCATATATAGCAATCCCATGTGTGCCCCCACATCGTATTTGTCGAAAAAATTGACTTAAGTACATGGGTGATAGCACTCCTGGTCACAATCGGCACTATAATTTTTTTTATTATTATCATTATTATTTTTTATAATTAGCTTAAGGCGGCACACGCACCCCCATATGAAGCTTCACCCATACCTCACCAACCGTTTGATGGAATATGGTACTATATATCTGACACTATAACCAGATTTTTTTTATACATTAGAAAAAAGAAAAAAAAAATTTGATGGTAAAGTCAGTTTGCCAGCCGACTTATAAGGAATGGGATTATTTAGTCAGGGCGGTCTGCCCTCATCCCACGTATCAACATGTGTCTCTTTTAACACCTCTTAATTGTAATTAATCATTAACTTTTAGGGTTCAATCTTGTAACCTAGGTCTTTAATCATAAGAGTTAAAATTTCTTAAGTGGGATTGAAATGACAATTAAAGAGGTATGTGAGTGGGCCAGACGATTTTGGTCCGACGAGGCGAGAGCAGACCAAATCCGATTCCTAGTCCCGACTTATTGGTATCCATATTTTTCTTGTCACGAGATCAAGAGGAAATTATATTCAACTAAGTTGACTCTCTGGTCTATCAAAACATTCAATGTAGACTTATTCTCAAGAATACCAAGTAGGGCCAATATCTTAAAGCCTTCTTTACATGAGACAGTCTAAAACTTTGCCCTCCACATAATGTAGTAAACCTTTGCTTATCACTTTCTAATCAAAATTAAAGCGCATATGATATAGATTGAAATGTTTTTATATGAAATATTAAATAAATAAAATTATGAACATTATCACTACAAGCCCACCTTAAGCATCATCAATCATAGTTATCAAGTATGGATATGAGTATAATACAGTAATGATTTGTTCGAGAAATACAGGTATTATACATCAAAAATATAATAATAGTATAAAAAATTTAAAAATAAATAATAATTAAAAATAGATAAAAACCATGATATTAAGTAATAACAATCATTTAATACAAAATATATGTTTAACACAGTAAAAGTATGGTAAAAATATATGTATTGTATGAGTTTAATACGTAATTTATGTATTAAACAAATATTATATGACGACACACATATAATACGTAACAGGGCAAAAGTATATCATTTTAAACGGACCCCACTAAAAATATTATACGAGTACTATACGGGTATAATACAGGTGTTTGGTAACCATGCCATCAATGATAATGGGTCGTCTCGTGTGTATCGAGCATGAAATACAGGTAGCAGGGCCTAAGATTGAAAGCAAATTTCAGAGTAAAACAACCAATTCATGAGTGTTTTAAGAAAAATTTAATATCTTGCAATGTCAAAAGGTTCAGCATCATGGGGGAGGGGAATTAGAAGTTATATTTTACAAATTAAGCCCACAAGCCTTTGGCAGAAAATTGGCATTTTCAGTTCAGGAAATGAATATTCATATCAAACTAATTTTATTTAATATATGGGAATATAGAAAGAGTTTGGGCAGTTCGATTCACCCAATTACAGTAATGTATTCTACTAGTGTTCTTCAAAGACATTCCAAAACATGGATATAGATAGCCTTCAGAAACACCTACATAATATGGGATTATTAAGCTTCCATCTCTTGTTTAACTTGAATAACAACTTTTCCAACATTGGAGCTAGAAAAGAGGGAAGCTAAGCTCTCCAAGAAGCTCTCGATCCCATTGTAAATTTTATGTTTTGAACTAATTTTTCCTTGCTTCATGTAGCTCTCCATCTCCTTAGCAAAGTCTCCGAAACGATTTATATACGATCCCACCAAATATCCTTCCATCCTCACCTCTTTACCCACCATATTCAGTAGATTTCGGACCCCCTCTCTCTCACTCCATACCTAAACAACAACAGCAAGTAGTGCAGTGCAAAACTTATTTTCAGTTCTTACTTAACCAGCAAAATTTTTAAAAAAAAAATATAAGTAACGGCAGCAGTAAGTGATGATAATTCAGAAAGAATGTACCTGATTGTATTGGGATATCATCCCACAAACGGGGATACGCGCTCGTTTATTGACATGGTTGAGGACGGCCTCAAGCATCTTACCACCGACATTTTCCAAGTAAATATCGATACCAGTCGGGAAGTACCTATACAGTCAGAATAATCAAAGGGATATGTCCGATTATCGGCAATTAGTGATATGATGCTACTGTAGTTTTTTGCTTAATGTCATGGTTATTATAAGCATAAGATATATGTATCGCATAATGTCATTGTTATTATAAGCATAATATGTTATTAGTGATATGATGCTACTCAATTTAAAATTTGTTACCAAACAATATTCCCTTATTTGTACAAAGATTTAAGACATGACTTCACCCTTGAAATGTCTCAAAAGAGCTAAGAATGCTGACTTACTTGCTTAAGGCAGCATCAAAATCTGTCTCCGTATTGTAATTGAATGCATCATCATATCCAAACTCTTCCTTCAAGAGTTTCACCTTTACAGATTTCATTTTTTTCAGATTCAGAAATTTAACTAAAACAAAATAATTCAAGGAAAATTACATATAAACCTAAATGCAGTAAGGGTGCTCGTGAATTTTACTCCACGGGTGTCGAGCCAAGTCATTGAATGTGGCGTAAAGCAAAAGAAGAAACAATCACTCAAAATAATTGAATTGAGGGATTTTCTTATTATACAAGGACGATTTGTTGCGTACTCTGCGATACAGTTAATATAATCTTACTTCCATTATCATTTTGGACTTTGCTATTGAGACCGCAAAGGGCCGAGACCACACCGAGACCATGCTTGTGATGCACGGATCTTAAAATTTCATTAAATTCATTTTTAAAATTTTGAGATCCGTGTATCACATGCACGATCTCGGTGTGCTCTCGGCCCTTTGCGGTCTCACTAGCATTTTCCTATCATTTTTTAGGTGCTAATCACCAATTGATATCTGTCTGAGAAGACTCACTGGTGTAAGAATCATCTGTAGCTAATTTCGGTTTTTAATTTGTGTGGAAGTTAAGAGACTGATCATGAAATAGTAGATAGATTGTCCTAAGTTGAGATATTCCAGTACTGATATAGTTAGTGCTCCACTATAGGATGGTTTGTACTCATGGCTCTCCAATGGAGTCATATCGAGCTGTCCAGTAAGAAGGTGACCTGATGCGACACTCTACCGGGTGCAATAATGCAGCACAAGATCACTTTACTAACCCTGTTTGATTCCTTTAGGTGTGAAAAAGAAGAGTGGACTCCAATTTTTTCTTCAAAATCTTGAATTTAGGGAGAAAAGATAGATGAAAAAAGTCTCCAATTTTTCGTCTTTCTCCCGAACCCTAACCACTGCCACCACCAGGGGCGGAGCCAGGATTCTCTTGTAGGGGGCTAACAATGGGGGGTTTGGGGAATAGCCCCGGAAAAAAAAAAATTTGAATGCCAAGTTCATTGGCCTGGGGGGCTATAGCCCCGTCCCCTGGCTCCGCACCTCTCCCATGTGGTATAGGAATTTTTTTTCCCAAATTTTCGGGGGAGCTTCAGCTCCCCTAGGCCCATGTGGGTCCGCCACCTCCCTCCCCCCGGCAACCCTCCTTTTTTTTTTTCCCCTGTTTTTTTCACGGATATATGAGCAGCCAAACAACCTGTAACCTTTACAAAGAGAGACAAACTTGAATAAGGTTCAATGCCATGTAATGGGAGAAAGTGGAAAGGCAGATCCATGAAATTCGGCTTTTTAAAGTTTCCTTAGGCATCAAAGAAAAAGAAAATGAAGAAAAGAAAAACACAGATGCCAATACCTTTTCATCTGATCCTGTGCTTCCGACGACTCGACACCCTTTGATTTTAGCCAATTGTCCAGCAAACATCCCCACTCCTCCGGCAGCCGCCGAGATAAACACATTCTCCCCTGGCTTCGGGTTTCCAAGCACCTCTATTCCCACCCATGCTGAAAATCCAGGAACTCCTGTCCACACAACAAGTATACATATGTGAAGATCCAGACGATAAATACTTAGATTACGCCCTTCCCATCAGTCCATGGGCTTTTGGGATCAGTGGTTGCGACTGGGTAGGCATTCCAACTGAACTACAGCCATTAACCAGAGACCAAAAGATGCTTTGTAGGATCATAAAAGTAAGAAAATTTTACCAAGAGAACATAGATAATCTGGCAAGGGAACCCCGGCATCTGGATCGACCTTTCGAAGAAAATCCGATGGTTGTATTATGCAATACTCTGCCACTGGGCAAAATGGATTGAGTATGATATCTCCTTCTATATAACTACTGTTCTTAGATCGAATGACCCTTGCCACCCCGAATCCAGTTACAGCCTGGATTTCAAAAAGAAGAATTACAGTTTAAAATTAAAGAGACCGTTATTTCAAACTGTTTTGAAAAAACTGAAGCTATATATGGAGATTGAACCTGATTCAACTCAAACTGGGGAAAGTATAGGCCATCTTGGTGACCGCTCATTCTAGTACGAAGATAGGGATCGATGGAGAGCCAGAGGAGTTGCACGGCAATATGGCGATCTGGGATTGAGTCAGAATCCAATTTTAGCGTCACAGTGTTGAGTTTGAGATGTTCAGATGTTGGGACGCCTTGTGGGACGTAGGCTGATAAAACCCATTCTCTGCTCTCAACCACCATTTCTGATCTCTCTCTCTCTCTATTAGACTTGCTTGGGATTCTCTCACGTTATAACCGGCCTCAAGACTCTCAAAGACACCCATTATAACCGTGGAGATCACACCTGTTCTTGCCGTTATATCCTGTTAGTATTGCCGTTAACATGAATGGAAAAGGATTAGATGTTGAGACTGGTTATAACAGAGTCTGGTCATCTGCCAGATACACCTTTGGATTGGCTTTGGATTTGCCCGCAATCAGCGCTGATATTTTTCACATGGAATAGAATTTTGAGAGCCCAAATCATCTGCAATGTTTGTAGCAGAGGGAAAAGCTGTAGTACCAACCTAGGTGCTCCACATCTGCGAATGTGGACAACGCCCATATCTTTTAACCTTTTTCTTTGATATGTTAAAGATTTTCTTTTCATTTTTTATTTATTTATTTATTTTTATTTTTTTAAGGAAAGTGATTTAAGACTTTTGATAGTAGGTATTATCTCTAGTTCTGGCCGTCCGATTGAAAATTGAACAAGGCCAAACATCAAGCGGACCCACCATTTTAATGGACCGTTGGATTTTGAATCGAGCGGCCCAGACTCGGTAGTACCTACCTAGAGTTTTTAAATTGTATCCTTTTGGTCAAAGGGTGCAAAAGAGGATAAGGTGATGGGGTTAGGTAAGGATTTATCATTTATCTCTATCTCTACTATTGTAATGTTGATTGCCTGTTCAAAACGTTGATGGATCAACATTAAAAATTCTCAAAACACCCATCATCATTCATCATGTAGTGAGTTGTAAATCAAAGCGTTAAAGGCTTGAAATATTTGGAAGGATTTCATCATTTCATCTCTTCCCATTACATTCAACCTCTCACATCATGTCGAAATCTAGAATTCTCTAACATGAGTTGTAAATCAAAGTGTTAAAAGCTGAAAATTTTGGAAGGATAATTTCGTCACTTCATCCCTTCCCTTCTCTCCTAAGTCACATTCAACCTCTCAAATCGTGTCATCCCTTCCCCTCTCTCCCCCCCGGAGATCCAAACACACCAATCACGATTGAACTCAGGGAGAGTTCAATCGAACCTACAGGTCAACCCGTGACCATTATAACCCTCCATTAACTGTAAATCCAATCCATTTCCAGCCCAATAGTTCATCATTTCTCAGGTAATCTTTTCCCTATTCTCTCTGTTATCTTTTTATTTTTATTGATTTCTATATGGTTAGTTTCTTCTCATGGTTTGTTTTCGTTCATGATTGGTAGAGCTTAAAATCAAGTTTATGAATGGGGTTTAACTAGTTCAAATCTGGGGAGTAGTGTGGCTGTAATGAAGTCTGCTTTTATATAAAACCAGAATTTTCAATGTGATTTGAAGTCTGGTTTTATATAAAACCAGAATTCTAATGGAGATTTGAAATCTGTTTTTATTTCTAAACCATAATGATGATGCCCCTTCCTGCTTTCGTTTGGTCTGAGAGAAATCATTGGGAAGGGAGGTATAGTCTATAAACAGAGGAATGTTATGGCCGAACCAGGCCTATCCTAAGTCAAGTTCTACCATAACAATCCTTGGTTTATTTTTTATACATTTGTTGTAGTGTGGCCCCCTTTAATCTCTTTGAATCATGTGAATCTGCCATATCTAAAACCATAGGTTCGGATATTGAGCTAAAGCCAATTGATCAATTTGTCAGATCAATTCATCAATGGTCAATGGGCCTTAGCACAATAGCTTAATTACCTTGGCCCTCTATGATCTCACTCTTTTAGCCAATTACTTTTTGTAATTTAATTCATGAGTATTATTTATTGAAATATACAAATTGTAGATGCATACAATTACAACTTATAGGATTAGGCCACAGCTTGTTCTTCTTTTTGCCTACCTTGGGCACTTAGGTGGATTCAACCCTAGACAACTTGTCAACCCCGTTAGTTAAAAAATACAAAAAAATCATAAAAATACAAAACAACAAAAACATTCAAAAAACCCATAAAATTCAAAAAGAATCTACCCTAATAAATGAACGCCCCATAGCACTCCACCATGAGCACCTAGCTATGCAACCAACTCCCGGAATGAGATTCATAAATCTCAATTCCGCTTCCCCCAACTCAAGCACGAGTTGGAAGTGACCACACTCCGAAACGAGTATAAAAACAGTCATCACCCCGAACTACTATTAGGGTCTGATTCCGACTAACCGGATAAGTAGGCAGCCCGAGCCAGGGTTCGACTCCAACCTAAGATAAACATTTTACACCCCATTAATGCTTGATTGTATTTGATTAGCAAAATTAATAATTGTTTAGAAAATTTTAAGTGATTTTAAATGTTTGGCTTAGACCTAATGAGTAGGTAACTATCATTGGATAGGGGTCCTGGGGTGCCTAACCCCTTCCCTAGGACTTAAATGGATCTCTTACCTAGACTATTCTGAACCGTAGGCCCCTTATCTTGGATTATTTCGAGATCCTGTTATCCCTTACAAAGCAGGTGGCGACTCTTCAAATGAGTTTAGCGTTATTCCTTTACTCTCAGCTCTTACCCTGACATTTTAGAGGGGAGGAAAGGCGGTAAATTTATGTGCTCACACAACCAATTCATGGGTGTTTTAAGAAAATTTTAATATCTTGCAATGTCTAAAGGTTCAGCTTCATGGGGGAGGGGAATTAGATATTAAGCCCACAAGCCTTTGACAGAAAATTGGCATTTTCAGTTCACAAAATGAATATTCATATCAAACTAATATTATTTGAAGATATATATTTATGATGGGAATATAGAAAGAGTTTGGGCATTTCCATTCACCCAATTACAGTAATATATTCAACTAGTGTTCTTCAAAAACATTCCAATACATGGATATAGATAGCCTTCAAAGACACTTGCATATATGGGATTATTAAGCGTCCATCTCTTGTTTAACTTGAATAACAACTTTTCCAACATTAGAGCTAGAGAACATGGAAGCTAAGCTCTCCAGGAAGCTCTCAATCCCATTGTAGATTTTATGTTTTGAACTAATTTTCCCTTGCTTCATGTAGCTCTCCATCTCCTTAGCAAAGTCTCCGAAGCGATTTAGATACGATCCCACTAAAAATCCTTCCATCCTCACCTCCTTACCCACCATATTCAGTAGATTTCGGACCCCCTCTCTCTCACTCCATACCTAAGTAACAACATCAAATAGTACAGTGCAAATTCTTACTTAACCAGCAAAAAATATAAAGAACATACAAGTAATGACAGCAGTAAGTGGTGATAATTCAGGAAGTATGTACCTGATTGTATTGAGATATCATTCCGCAAACAGGGATACGTGCTCGTGTATTGACATGGTTGAGGACGGCCTCAAGCATCTTACCACCGACATTTTCAAAGTAAATATCGATACCAGTCGGGAAGTACCTATAAAGTGAGAATAATATTCCAAGGGCTATGTTTGATTATCGGCAATTAGCAATATGATGTATGCTACTCTAGTTTTTTGTATAAAGCTATGGGTATTATAAGCATAAGATATATGCTTATTTATCGCATCAAAGAATCAACACATTAGAATTCTGGCATAGATGAAAGATGATCTTCCATATAGAGGGACCCATTAATTGGATGGTCTGGTTTCCTTCATGAACAAATATTCACAGTAGAATAGTCCCAAATCTTCTATATATATATATATATATAAGAGATAATGGTTACCTAATAATCGCAATGTCCGATTCATGATCCATATGCAATTTAGAGTGACTGAATTTAAAATTTGTTACCAAACAATCCCTTAGTTGTACAAAGAGTTAAGAAATGACTTCACCCTTCAAATGTGTCAAAAGAGCTAATTGAATGCTGACTTACTTACATCGGGTTCCTACCTGAGCATGTTGTCCCACATAAGTTCCTTGGCACCTCAAACGGTTGGTACCCGTTTTGAGGAGCTCTAGGGTGAAGCTTACATGGGCTGCATGTGTGTGGTGTGTGTGTGTGTGTTTCCATGTGGTGTGTGTGTGTGTGTTTGCTTGGGTGGTGTGAGTATTCCCTTGTCTTTGCCTTCAGTCATTGCCTTGTGGTATGATTGAGTTTACCAAAAAAAAAAAATGAGACTTACTTGCTTAAGGCAGCATCAAAATCTGTCTCTGTATTGTAATTGAATGCATCATCATATCCAAACTCTTCCTTCAAGAGCTTTACCTTTACGGATTCCATTTTTTTCAGATTCAGAAATTTAACTAATAAAACAAAACAATTTAAAGAAAATTACATATAAACCTAAGTGCTGCAAGGGTGCTCGTGAATTAAACTCAGCCGGTGTCAAGCTAGTCATTGGATGCACAAAGCAAGAAAAGAAACCAATCAATCAAAGATAATTGAATTGAGAAATTTTATTTTCTTATAATACAACTGCAATTTGTTGCGTATTTGGAGATATAATTAATATACTCTTACTGTCATTATCGCATTTTATATGTACTAATCACCATTTGATATCTCTCAGAGAAAACTCCAGTGTAACAAAATGCCTTAACGTCTGTGGCTATTTTTCATTTTTTTGTGTGGAAGTACTCTTTCTTGGGATATTTCAGTAATTTAATAGTGCTCCGCTAGGAAGCATGGGTACGGCGATACGATATGGTACGGCGATACCACAGAAATTATTAAAAAAGCTAAGTTTTTATCTTAAAGTATCGTATCCGACACGGCAATAAGGATTATAAGGATACGTTTCTATTTTCAAAACATCCGTGCTTCCTAAGTGCTCCACAATGGATGGCCTGTACTTCGTACTCATCACTCCCTACATACTCATCACTCCCATTGGAGTCATATGGAGACGTACGTCCAGCAAGGGGTGAAACGGTGATGACTCCAGCTGCCTGCCTGATGTGACAATGGAGAAGGGGCCTAGATCCCACTACCAGTTGCAATAATGCAGTATCGGATTACTATAATAAAAAAAAGTTTACATCTTCTCCGTTATTATAATGTGAGAGGTGATGATTTTTTCGAAATTTTCAAATTACGCTTGTATAAAACAAAATTTGGACTTAAATTTTTTTTTTAATTCCTAAACTACCCTTTATTCATCTATTTATTTAAATAATAGAATCACAGCCAATCGTGATTGAACTCAGGGAGAGTTCAATCACACTTGTGGGTTAACACATGTCCCTTTTAACTCCTATTAATTATGGTTAACTCCTTCCTCTTGTTCCCCCTTTTCTATCATACATGTCACCCACTAGTATATATATATAAAATAGATGAAACAACAATCATAAAACTAGAACAATATTAACATAATAACATTACAAACATAAAAATATTACAAACAGTGAAGAAGAGTAGAAGATGACTATATGAGAGTCGGTGGGGGTAATGAGAAAGACATATTCATTATCTTTAATTTTGTTGGTTGGCCACAACAGAATAATAAAATATCAGTGACTCACATATGGTCAAACGGGTTCATTGTAAAATATTTTTACTTGTTTTCATTGCGTTAACAATTATAGGAATCAAATCTTTCAAATGAATCTCTTTATATCATTGTATCCGGTGATAGGTCATAGGTGCGTTGATGTTTACAACTAATTTGAGAAACTATTCTTTTCTTTTTTCTAATACATAAAAAAAAAAAATGTGCCACTCTTTTATTTGAAACTCTTTTAATTGTCTTTTTATCAGTTTTGAACGTTAAAAACTCCTATTAGAATTTAATGTTTTGTAAATTATTCTACACTAATTATGTCCTAGGAGATTTCATATAAAAATAAATTTGTTATTTGGTCTAATAGTTTACAATTTTTAGGACTACACACTCACATACATCTCATGTGCAATTGGCTAATATAATTTCATATGAGATGATCTATGAGTACTGCCAAATATACTCCCTAATCTTAACCTTTTATAACTAATCACTAAAGGTTAGGATTTGACTTAGCTTATTTTATTTTTTTTAATGTCATATCAATTCAAATTCTACTCGTCTAATAATTAAGTTAAACTATTAGAGTTTGGGAGTGCCTGTGGACTAATTCTATATGGGGGTGTGGGGGTGGAGACCACCCTGAGACCGATCACAATAGCGCAAATTCAATTTTCTTTTTAATCTCATGCAGATTTTTTTGTTTCTTTGTTGTGAACGGTCTCAAGGTGGTCTCCACCATGGATGATCTCAATAGCAAAATCCATATATAAGTATAGATAATCTAGTTATTCCTCCTAAGTTAACCTTGTTCCCTCGGTGTGATAAAAGAAAAGAGGACTCCTTAATGCAATGTTTGGTTGCCGAGAAAATAAGTGAAAATATGGAAAAGAAAAGAAAATATTAGATTTCTAATATAATTTTTAGTTGTGTTTTATATAATTTTCTTTTCTTTTCTATGTTTTTTCTTATTTTCTCAGCAACCAAACAAAGGGTTAGGCTCCGTTTCAAAAATGTTTCGTAAATATGTTTCCCATTTTTTTTTTTAACTAATAACATTTTATTTGTGAATTAAGGTGACAGAAAATTGTTTGTTTCCTCAATTATTTGTGAATTAAGGTGATAGAAAATTGTTTGTTTCCTCAATTTTTAGATGGGTAGTGATACTTTGCGTCCGCATTCCACGGGTGGAACGCATGTGCCCCCACATCCCGCCACATGTCCCCTTTTCTTTCTTATTTAATTATGATTAAATTTATTAACTTGAAACTAATATATATATTTTTCCGAAAACCAATGTTAAAGGGATGAACTTAGGGGTGAGTGAATCTTAACTACAGTTAATGTTTGTATGGGATAGTTAATCTTGGTTTGTTTGTTTTTTTTTTTTTGACATCATATCTTGTTATTCCTCCTAAATTAACCCTGCTTGAAAAAGAAAAGTGGACTCCTTATTTTTCTTCAAAAGCTTGAACTTAGGAAGAAAGAAAGAAGAAAAAAAATCTCTCATTTTATGCCTTCTCCCAAACCCCAACCACTGCCATCACCACCACCTCCCTCCCCCGGGGCACAAGAACCAAATCGTCTGTACTCTTCCCTGGTTCTTCCTTATGGCCTGGGTTTTTGATGGCCAAGATCTCATGTACAACTGTTTTCGGTTATGAAATCCGTATAACGTACACATTTCATCTCGGCCTTCAAACACTTGTGGTCACAGGAAAGAAGACAGACGATTTGCTTCCGGCCCTTCTTTTAGGGTTTTTTTTTCACGGATTTATGAGCAAGACAAACAACCTGTAACCTTACAAAGAGAGAAACTTCAATGTAATGGGAGAATTTGGAAAGGTAGATCCATGAAATTCGGCCTTGAAGGGGTCCTTAGGCATCAAAGAAAATGAAAATGAAAACAGTACAAATGCCAATACCTTTTCATCGGATCCTGTACTTCCGACTACTCGACACCCTTTGATTTTAGCCAATTGTCCAGCAAACATCCCCACTCCTCCAGCAGCCGCCGAGATAAATACATTCTCCCCCGGCTTCGGCTTTCCAACCACTTCTATTCCCACCCAAGCTGAAAATCCAGGAAGTCCTGTCCACACATACTACTTTTAAATTTAATCTCTGCAACAAATAGGTTATCCGAACTGAACTACTGCCAAGAAGGATAATAAAATTTTACCTAGAGAAGATAGATAATCTGGTAAGGGAATCCCAGCATCTGGATCGAGCTTTCGAAGAGAATCAGACGGTATGATGCAATACTCAGCCACTGGGGAAAATGGATTGAGGACTATGTCTCCTTCTATATAACTACTGTTCTTAGATCGAATGACCCTTGCCATCCCGAATGCAGTTATAGGCTGCATTCCAAAACGAAGAGTTACAGTTTAAAAGAGAGTTATTTCTAACTGATAATTATGAACTGATGCTTTGAAGTCTCTGAACCTGATTCAATTCCAACTGGGTAAGGTATAGGCCATCTTGGTGACCGGTCATTGTAGTACGAAGATAGGGATCGATGGAGAGCCAGAGGAGTTGCAGGGCAACATGGCGATCTGGGATTGAGTCAGAATCCAATTTTAGCGTCACAGTGTTGAGTTTGAGATGTTCAGATGTTGGGAGACCTTGTGAAGCGTAGGCTGATAAAACCCATTCTCTGCTCTCAACCACCATTTCCTCCTCCCTACCCATCTCTCTCCAATGCCTTTGCTTTTTTCTTTCCCGTTTTTTTCCTGGGTAGACAAGAGATCTATGCAGGTGAAGACGATTTTTGTGGTGGGGAGCAGAAGCACTTGATTTGTGATTTGGGCTTTCGATTTTATACGGAGGACGCTTGAGGTGAGCGTTCCGGCATCTTAAAAAGAAAAAAAAAACATTTCATGACTTAGTTCAAAATCCTCCCGAATTGAACTTGAGAGAATCTCTTAAGTTCGAACCCATAGAGGTCGCCACGTGTCTCCTTTGACACCCCTTAACCATTGGTAAGGTTCACCCACCCCGAAGGTTCACCCATTCATCCTTGGTTTTTTTTTTATATATTAATTCTTTTTTTTTAATTACAAACTTTTTTTAATATTAAAAAAAATTCTAAAACCAGTTTTTTTATTTTAAAAATAATAATAAATATATATAAAAAAAAAACCAAGGATAGGTAAGTGAACCCTAGGAGTGGGTGAACCTTACCCATGGTTAAGGGGTGTCAAAGAGACATGTGGCAACCTCTATGGGTTCGAACTTGAGAGATTCTCTTGAGTTCAACTCGAGAGAATCCTGTGCCTTCTGGCTTTTTCTCACTTGATATCTATCCCTTTTCATCGCCACATGTTTAATGATATGTGGATGCCCAAGCGACCACCTTTGGTGGATGAAAATCCGAAGCCGAGGGGGCGAAATTGGAGCAAAGGGGGAAGGGATTTCGTTTGGCTCATCACATAAGTCAAAATGTTATCCTTTTTAACACTCCTTAACTGTGGTTACAGTTCACTAACCCTTTTAGTTCAACCACTTAACCTTGGTTTATTGAAAAAAATGAAAAAGAATTTTAACTATAAGGGTTAAAACTTGTATAAAAGAGTTAAAACGCAGTTTAATGAACTTTGTAAGTAGGCCAGACAGTGGTCTGCGGGTCAAACCAAATCTAGTCCGATCAAAGGAGGGGGCTTAAAATGAATGAACTCGAAATTCTCTCAAGTTGTAACCGAATTCCAAGAGTCCTGTTAATATTCCTTGTTAAGATTCCCAAATATTTGGAGTTCATTCTTTGGTTTTTTTAAAACAAATATTAACTCCAAATGTTAAAGTTGTTATCCAATATAAAAAAAAAAAAAACCTTTTGTATTGTAACCGAACTCCTTGAAATAGATTCAGATTTTTTACCCTTATAACCAAACTCCTTGGAGTCCAGTTATGTCCCACAGTTCAATACATATTCCTTTTAATATCTCTTAATTGTGATTAAGATTTATTAGTTCTAAAGCAGAATTATAAAAACTAGACCGGACCGGTCGATTGAACCGGTAAAACCGGGAACCGAAAACCCCAAAACAGGATTGTTTTAAAAATTGTTAGAATCAATAAAACCGGCCAGATCTGATCAGTTCAACCGGGGTTAAAAATTGGTAAAAATTGGCCAAGGGAAGAAAAAATATTTTTTTTTTATTAATAAAAGGACACGATCGAACCGGTGGAACCAGGAACTGGCCACTCTACCGGTTGGAAGCTCGGTCCTATTCTGAAAACACTGTTCTAAAAGTTAAAGCTGTTTTTTTTTTTTTTTGGTGTAGTTAGTATGGTCAGTATGTTAGTGGTTAGCTTGGGCGTTAGAGCTCTTGCAACTCATACCCTTGGGAAGATTGGATCCTCTAACCTCCCTCCATTGAAGGCCACACCCCTACCACTCACTCAAGAGGCCGGTGTGTTAAAGCTATTAACTAGAGTTAAAAGAACTTTATGTTGGGATTGTAGATGATTTCAAGTCGGGAAATAATTACTTTTGGTGGGCCCAGAGTTGTAATCTCAACCGATCACGATTGAACTCGAGAGTTCAATCGCATCAAGAAATCAACACACGTCTCTTTTAACCCTTATTTATTATTTGTGGTTAAGATTCAACCCCTAAAGTTCAATAATCTAACCTTAGTTTTAAATTTTATATATTTTAAAATATTAACCCTAAGGATTAAAAGTTCTTAAGTAGAGTTAAAAGTTTTTAAAAATATTTTTGTCTAAAAACCAAGATTAGATTATTAAATCTTAAGGTTAGTGAATCTTAACTATAGTTAATAAATAATGGTTCGAAGGGACGCGTGTTGATCTGTGAGCATTGGACTTGGGATTCTCTCAAGTTATAACCGGTCTAAAAGACACCAATTATAAACGATGAGATCACATCCGTTCTTGCCTTTATTATACCTTAAGTATCCTGTTAGTATTGCCGTTAACATGAATGAAAAAGGGACAGATGTTGAGACTGGTTACAGCAGAGAATCCCAGTCATCTTGCAGGGGGCCCAAATCATCTGCAATGTTATTACCAGAGCACAAAGCTGCGGTACCAACATAGAGGCTCCACGTCTGCGAAAAGGTATGATGATGCCTATAAGACCATGTTTACTGATGTTGAGTCTTCTAATCCGGGTTGTTCATTGATGT
This sequence comes from Tetracentron sinense, assembly GCA_015143295.1. Taxonomy (NCBI): domain Eukaryota; kingdom Viridiplantae; phylum Streptophyta; class Magnoliopsida; order Trochodendrales; family Trochodendraceae; genus Tetracentron; species Tetracentron sinense. The sequence goes on along the minus strand of JABCRI010000250.1, from coordinate 38,243 downwards.
TGAGCGAACAACCTATAAGTGTCTTACCAATACTCTTACTGGCCTGAATTTTTTAAAACTTTTTCTTAGATAAGCTAGGATTGTTTTTTTCATTTATTTAATTTCATTATTATTTTTAAGGTTGCAACTTGCAAGAGAGGTTTAGGTAATGGTTAGGTAGAATTTATAATAATAATAAATACAATAAGTGGAGGTTTCCACACACAACAAACTTATTTTCTAAGCCTAGCAACATAATTAGGGGTTGTCTTGACATTAATTCTAGTGATTCTCTCCTTCTGGATTATTTTTAAGGGTACGACAGAAATTAAGGTGATGGTTGGTGATGGTTTGGTAAGGATTTATATATATATATAAACTAAGTGAGGTTTCCATACCTAACAATTTCACAATAAACTTATTTTCTAAACCTAGCAACAACTTTACAACACTATTAGATCAGGGTTTATCTCACATTAATTCTGGTGATTCCTTCGTTCTGAAAAAAAAATAATAATAATTTTGTTTAGAGAGCAAGTTTGATGGACAGTGAGTCAAAAGTACATTTTGATAGAAAAACAAAGATATTAAATACGGTTATATTCATCAATAAATTTACAAGTATTATAAAATATCCAAAATTTTATTGTCTCATTTATCTTGTTTGTTTTCATGTTCATCTCATTTGTTTAGTGCAGTGTGTTTTTCATAATTAATTATGAGAAACGTTTTTTTTATTTTACTAAAATTGTGTCAAATGAAATAATTCTTAAAGATTGTTTTCTAAAAATGAATTGTCAGAGGCATTTACACTATTTCCACTACCGGGTTTTAAAAAATTTTATTCTCGAAGAACATTGTGAACTATAGCCTATTTTCAACACCTTACAACTTGACAAATTACAACCACCTTATTTCAGCATTTATTAAAGGGATGTTATTCTTTATGCATCCACGATCCACCGACGCTTCTACAAGGCACTATGTGTCTCTTTCACTCTTTTTAACTATGGTTAAAATTCTTTAAACCTTAGGATTAAAGGAATCTAACATTGGTTTGGTTTTTTTTTTTCCTAAAATCCAAGGGTAGATTCTTTAACCTAAGGATTAAAAAATCTTAACCTCAATTAAAGGAAGTTAAAATAGGAAGCCAAATCCTCTACGGTGATAACCAGATTTGGCAAATCCGGTTCTCACCCCTTGAGGTAGCCACATGTCTCTTTTGACACCCCTTAACTGTGGTTAAGATTCACCTACCCCTAGGTTTCACCCACCCATCCTTGGTTTTTTTTAAATATTAATTCTTTTTTTAAAATTAAAAAACTGTTTATAAGGTTTTTTTAATATTAAAATATTTTTTAAAAAAGAATTAATATTTAAAAAAAAAGAAAAAAAAAGAAGGATGTATGAGTGAATCCTATGAATGGATTATTTTTAACTACAGTTAAAGGATGTTAAAAGGGACACTGGCTACCTCAAAGGGTGATAACCGGATTTGCACAGTAGAGGATTTGGCTTCTTAAAATAGACATGTGAGGCGTTATATATAGAAGTCAGACGAAACACGGGCACGCAACCTTTTCTTATTTTATAAACCACGGTATAAATCAGGCCCTGCAACTTAAACCTTGTTACCAAACTATGCCTAGATCATACGACTTTTGTGCTTGGAAGGTCCACCGAGTGTGGTCTTCAGATTGTTGATTAGAAGGACTTCAAAATTGTCACGGGCTCACAAGAGCATAGATTAAAACTGGGAAAAGTGTAACCCATCTTGGTGACCACTAATTCTGACACAGAGATGTACAAGAACAGAGCCAGATCAGCTGCAGCCCATCGTGGCGATTGGGGTCGAATCAAGGCCCATTGTTAGTCTCATAGTCGATTTTTAGATGATCAGACGTCTTGCAGAGTATGCGGAAGAAATTCTGTGTCTCTATAGCTTAGCTTAGCTTAGCACTGTTATCAAAACCGGACTAACCAGACCAGCCTGTCCAACCGGAAAAACCGGGAACTAGCCCCTTACGGGGTCCCAAAACCCCCAAAACCGGAACTCTTTAATAACCTGTCAGAACTAGTCAAAACCGATTGAGAATCAGTCAGAACTGGGTAAAATTGAAAAAAAAATAATATTTTTTTAATTAAAAAAAAAGACATAGTCGAACCGGTTGAACCCGGCCACCCAGCCGGTTGGTTATGAAAAACTGTAGCTTAGTTTTTGTGTGTGTGTGTATATGGCAGGTGGGATGTAGATAAACCCAAGAATCTTAGAAGATCAAACGTCAATTTCCCCGAGCAGTATTATTCTCTTTCAACTCCACCAAACAATTAAAGGGGGACCACTCAGGTTGCTTTGGCTCCAACACAATATACCGTTAAGGGAAATGCTACTTAGACCACATGTAAAAGGATAGAAAACAAAAATATATATATATTAGTAGAGACCCGTGCGATGCGCGGGTAATAATTTATGAATATTTAAAATTAAATAATAAGATTTATTTATTTAAATATTAAGCAATATATTTTAATAATATTTAATAAATTTTATTTTTAATAATATAATTTTTTATTTGATAAACATTATTATTTGTATTAATTAATTGATTTTATAATAATAATTTTTTATTATTTTAATAAGATAAAAGAGAACTTTACAATAATAGAGATAGATAGGTCTTTAGGATGAGATAATATATCCCAAACTTGCAAGAGTTAGAGATCAGAGAGGACTCTACAATAGTGGAGATAGAGAGGGCTCTAGGATGATTTAGTGGGTCCCAAACCTAAACGGTAGAGATTAAAGAAAAAATCCACATGTCATCTCTAAAATAGAAGTTATAAGATTTAAGAGATTGGGTATTGGAGAGCAGAGAGACAAGTCTTATTTCTTTATATTATACTATCAAAAACCCCGTGCGATGCATGGGATAAAAAGAAACCATTAAAATTTATATGAAGGTAAGTATCTAAACCATGCAATGTTTGTAATTCCAAGCGACTGGACCGCATCTACTCGACCCTATCAAAACAACACAAACGGCATTTTAGGAATCAGAAAGTTAGGAGACATGATAAGTGTTGATGAGAGAAAAATTGAGTAAAGGTTGCAAATATTGGGACCAACACGTCCCACACACACCATCTTTCCCCTAAAATCTTTCCAATAATTTTTTAATTTCACTTATCAGAATCCCCCTAAAATCTTTTCAATAATTTTGGAATTATTAGAGAGATGTGAGAGAGAAAAAGAGAGTTACCGGTTGAGATTAAAAAAATGTGCCACGTGACATCCCTAGGATTGAATGTATAGGATTCGAGAGATTGGAGTTTGGAGAGCAGGGAGAAAGTCTTATTTCTTTATATTATAGTATATATATATACTAGCAAAGACCCCGTGCACGGGATAATAAGTCTAACTCATTGAATTACAAATAATATTTAATTAGTTAGAATCATTTAACTTTAATTTTTAGAAAAAAAAAAATTAACCACATGAATGAGTGAACCATAATCACAGTTAAAAAATTAAATAAGTAGGGGTGCTAGCTGCTAAGAGAGATGGGGAGACATTAAGGTGGTGATAGAGAAAGAAAAGTGGGGTGTAGTGTTCTCTACACACTCGTGGGAGAAAATATACAAATTGGTTGGATCCGTTGGATGAGCCACATGTTAAACTTAAAATAAAGTCTCTGAGATTACCGAGATGAAAGATTAGAGAGCAAAGAGAGAGGGTTAGGTAGTACTTATTTGGTTGGGGGGGGGGGGGGGGGGGGGGGGGGGGTTAGGTGGCACTTATTTCTTTATAATATAATATATATATATATATATATCTATGTTATGGGTACCATTGTTTGTTTGCATTTAAAACATTGTAAAAGCTTTTATAGTAAAGTATGAAATTTTCTTTTCTTTTTTTTAATATTTTGTTGCATTCTAATAAATAAGGTTAAAATTTTCTTTACCTTGTGTTTTGGACTTTGGAATAAGGACTTTGGAATAAAAGAACATTAAAAACCACATGTAAGGATAGTGTTTTTGTCATTCGAATACAAAAAAATTTTTATAAACTTTTTCATTTAACAATTATCGTTATTTAGAATACATTAGGGATATTTTTCTCATTTTAAATAAATAATAATAATAATTTAGGGAATTAAAAAATACATGTGTGTTTGTCATTTTAGAAAATAAAGAGTGCTATATTTGTACTATGAAAAATACATGTGGAGAGATATTTTTGTTATTTTAAAAAAAAAATGTGTCACTAGGAGTATTATTGTCATTTTGACTAAAAAATACAAGTAGAAGGGTATTTTTGTCATTTTAAAAAATATATATGAAGAGGGTATTATTGTCATCTAAAGAGCCAAAGATTTTACAAAAAAATGGCATGCAAAATTTTAAAATGCAAGTCATTCCTCACAAAAGTTGCTCTTTCTCTGTAAAACATTTTACCTAAAAAAATTACATGCAAACAAAAATGCGAAAAATGTTACAGCATATTTGATTTATTTTTCCCTCCTTTCATATCAAAACAAACGGCGCAATAATGGAAATGTTATAATGGTGGCTATTTTGGATTTACTTGAAGTAAAGATCCATATTCATTCAGGCCATATATTAGGTCACAGATCCACCTCAGTTTGAAAGCCCTAATAAAGATTCAAATCTTAAAACTAATTGGAGATTAAATTAATGCGAGTACTCATCATCGGTCGATATTAATTGTAAGAAGGTAATTGTCAGAATAGAGCACATTGTCTCAAATAAGGCATCAGAGTAGAGAAATTGCTAAGAATTTACAAATTTTCTTCATTCTGTTTTCTTCCGTCTTATTTACAAATATTTGGCTTCACTGCACTTATATCGTCCCGAATGTGTTTTCGCCACTGTAACTCATGTAAAGGAAACCATCCTCATCTTTGTTTTCCTCATAAATTGCAGACATCATGGCAGCTAAAAAGGAAAAGCAAAATATATATATATACATATTAAATATATAAAAAAATCATATATGGCAATTACAAGAACGAGTAGCATAGTCGAAACACTCAAAAAAAGATTAATTCCCTCTCACCTGTGGGTGGCAGAATGTTCTTGACAAAGATGAATATAGCCTTCTCAGCACTAAGCTTTATCCTCTTCCGAACCACATAAACAAACTGCCCAACAGTTAAATCCGCAGGAACTAAATATCTGGCATTCAGGCAAACAGGAAGAATTCAAGGGAATATACATATACATAGATCCCTGTGTAAATGAGATCAAGTCAATATGGCTGTCCGAATTTTGAAAGAACTTTTCAGATCCATGACAATGTTCAGATCTGTAATGCAGAAAAGTAAGATTTGACTTTTAAGATCTCTGGCAAGAGGATTCGTATATTGCATCTGTTCCTTGCAACCATGTTAAACATGAATTTTCAAAAATGTAGGTAAGGCTTGGGTGCCATAAAGGTATATAAATTTTAGCTCTATGAAGAGTTCACCAGTTACATGCGCATATGAACACACTCAGATATTAATGACCTCTTCAAGCAAAAAATCTATTGTCAACAAGGTCATTTTCCCATATGGATTATCTACCAAACATCAATTAGGAGATTGAAATCATCAGATGGATTTTTTTTCCCTTCAAATTGCTGCAACCTACTTGTGAGAACATGAATCGTTATTGAAAACCATACAACTCACTGGTTGTTCCAATGGTTGGAAGTGTGTCCCCCCTTTGAGGAAGACCAGGGTTCGAGTCTCTTAATGGTGAGGCTGTTGGAAAGGCCCCAATTTGATAACCTACTAACAAGTATTTAAGTATCAAGAGACAACTAACATAGCTAAATGCCTTGTGTACCAAAATAGTCACTAATAAAAACCTTGGTCATGAATTAAAGGTAACGCACAAGGTCAACTAAAGTCAACAGTGTAAAGTCACAAAATAAACACCTGATCAAGCAAAAAAGGCTATACCACTAATTAATGACAGCCTACATTCTCTACCACTTATTTCTCTATGCATAAAGTCTAAAGAAATCAAGAGAACCAGGTCCATGTGTGTTCAAGAACAGGAGTGGGAGCCTAGTAACAACAGTCCAAGAAGAGGAAGTCATTGGTAAATATGTTCAATATCATCAATATTACCATTCAAATACATATGGTAAGCGAACTTCAAATGTATGAAGAGTAATCCACCAAATAAACATATGAATACTGTATTCTATGCACTATTATTAAAAAAAATGTAGCGGTAACCTTAGGTCTTACTGTGTGTGTGTTTAGGTGTTAATTTACCTCAACCAAAAGTGAAAATGCAATTTTGCATGCACTTATTCAAATATATAGAGCTCAGCCGCGAGTTATAAATCTTTTTTCACTAACTCCATCTACGTCATTAGTGAGAAAAGATTTGATAACACAAGTAACTCGATCAAGTCGTGTATTATCAAATTTTTTCTCACTAATGAAATAGATGGAATTAGTAATAAAAGATTTGATAACACAATACTTATCCAAAGTTATGACTTTTTACAAATGTCTTTTACAAAGTCTAGTGTTAAGTTTGGAATTACAAGACTCACCAAACTTAACACAAGACTTAACCAAATGTAACAGCGGAACATGATTCGTGTTGCCAACCCCAAATATTTGGGATAAGGCATTAACGATGATGATGATGACACAATTATTACAAATGTATTTATTATGAATAATTAATGATAATCTATTAAGAAAAAGAATCCAAGGATACAAAGCAGTCAAGAAAGAAAACAGCATTACAAAAGAAAGGCAAAAACTTTATAATAAAAAAAAACCAAATCACAAAAATGAAGTCTAAGTCATTAGAGGCAGAATGAAGTCTCTATCCTCAGCTAGATGAATGTAGATCTGTGCAGGCTCACTAATCACTATGGATAAGTCTGTTAGACATATATGCCCACAAAAGTCATTCCGGAATTGTATTAATCTATTTAATCAATAAAAGCATATTTTACATTCACACATTGTCTTCTACATTGGGTAACACATTAAAAGTATCTCATTGGAAAAGACAACTTTGTTCCTTAGGTAACAATGTAGGAAAACCATCCAATTAGTTATTGACTAATTGCTAAGGAGATATGGTTTTCCGGTTCCTTATAGACCTAATATTGTTTTAAGTTATTCAGGATACATCTAGACAATGTATTCCTACTAACTTACACATTATTAGTTCTATATGATAGAGTGATGAATCTCAATCACTGAGAGAAGGGTCTCTTGACTAAGATGTGGATATAAGTAAGAAGTACTTATATTGCAACTGGATCGCTTAGTGGATAACCTTAAAAATATACTGTTTTTATATTTAGGGTAGTCAATTTGACAGATTGTCCTTAACCTGAGAGGTCGACATCTTCTCTAGTATTTGCCTATATAGCTTTGATGTAGTTAATCGTCAATGTCCAACACACCAGACTAAATACGGGCTCGTTGGGTTATGTATGTTATATTAGAAGAAGTGTGTGTACGGTCAACAAGGATTCCACTACTCTTACAGAGTAATTAATATTGAGTTGATACTTGTCAAAACCGGACTTGAAAAACCCACCGCTGGTGTTTATCAATGAAATGATTTTATCGAGAAGTTTATTTTCTGTATCAAAGAAATGTAATAATTATTATTATTTCTTTTAAAGAATTTCTAAAATGTTTTAAAAGTCTAAGTTTGACTAAAAGTATCAAAGAGAATAGGTTCTCAATATAAGCCAGAGATTAAAGACAGTATTAGATATTGTCCCGTAAGCTTATAACAATATTAGAAGTGGAAGGATGCATCTGTAAACAAATCTTGAGATAGAAATACCTGCAAGTAATTCTCTATTTTCTGGAGGTTAATCACATTGTGTTAATGGACATTATTGTGATTGGTGGAAGTCCAGGGATATAGATGAAATTCTATAATCCTAATGGAGTAATAGGAAAGGTGTTTCCTAGTAACAATGCTTTAACCAAAAGGTTAAGCACTTGGTCCCACAACCGAAAATAGGAGATCGCTTTAGATCCCACACACAAGAACCTTCTTAAAGTATTTAATTTAATTATTAATTAAATTAATTAATTTCTCTAAAAAATCACTATATAGTATAGTGAAGCTCTAAAAGGTGGAATCACATCAGATGTGATAAACTAAATGGGTAGGACCCATTGAGAATTTTTTATAAAGACCAAAAAGTGACCTAAGGGGTTTGGAACCCTAAGGGGCCGGCTCGCTAGCTGGCTCGACTTGTTGACAGCCCTAGCTAGTACACCCTGCCGGATGATTTGATGTCTGCATCATTGGTATTCCCTCTTATTATAGCTTTTCACTGACAAATCCCATGAGAATTCTTAATCTCTTTCGGTTCCCACTCGGAGACCTTGCTGTATTTAGCTACTACCACCCTTCTTCAAAGAATCTTTCACCCCATATCTCAAGAGCCATTTACCATGAAGGGCTAGGTTCATCTCGCTTGGGGAAAAAAAACCCAATCCCCTTCTCGAATAGAGCAACAAGCTTCATTCCATTCTACCAAATGGTATTTTCTAGCTTCTTCCATGTCATTCCACAAGAAGTCACTCTGCAACTTCCCTATAAAATCTGCCACTGACAAAAGGATGGAGAATAGTAATAGAAAATACGTGAGAGGGCTGGACAGACAACTCTTTATAATAGTGACTCTGCCCCACATTAGAAAGATAGATCCCTTTCCAACCTGCTACTCTCTTGGATACTCTTTCAACCACTAGATTCCACACTAATTTGTTTGTGTAGCCAGGCCAATCCCAAATAAGAGGTTGGAAACGAACTTACCCTACACTCCAAAATCCCATCCAACGACTCAAGATTTTCCATGTCCCCACCTCAAACATCTCACGCTAACAAAAATTAACTTTGAGACCAGAAAACGCCTCAAAACACCAAAGTATTAAGATACCAATATGTCGGGCAAATGCATCACACATGATCAGTGTATCATCTACAAATTGAAGATGTGAGACCGATAGACATTCTACAAACACATATCAATCTATCATCATTCATCACAATTCACACATGATTAGTGTAACACTATTGGCAAAACAAGATTTGTGTTGCTGAGCCCATGTATTTGGTATAAGGCATTGATGATGATGATAAAGTGATTTTCTTTCTTTATGGTTCTTTTTTTTTTCCTTTCTTGTAGGGGTGGGGAGGGGGAGGAAAGAATCTTACAAGAGGGTCTTTTACAAGCTTTTGTTGGTCACGAATTTTGAACCCATGTCTGCTGGCATTCCACAATCAACCTGAAAAACTCAGTCAAGGTTGTTTAATATAAAGTATTTCACAAGTATGTATTCTTGTTCTCTAGCTTGAGTGAGCCCAAAATCCCTAGCTTGCATTGTTGCATACGGCATTCTCTTGAAATTTGTCCTGGTTTTTGCCTTTTTGGTGAAACAACATGACAACTCCATGAACTCTCAATGTTATTAGGAAACCAATTATTAACAATCCAATACCAACAACAATATTACCACAGTCTAAATTCTTTCGATGAATGTTGCCTCAACAGCCCATAAATAAATCGTGGGTCTCTAGAGCCATGCTTCAAACAAACCTCGACATTTACAATACATTCTGAAATCCTTACATGAATATGTCTAATCTTGTGAATTCTCACGACTGTAGGCAAATCTGTTTTGCTTCCAACTCCATGAACCCCTTGTTCCTCACAAATCCACAATAACTAGTTCCGTCTTACTCGCAGCTATGTTGCATGGTCTCTTCTAAATGGGTATACCCACGCTGGGCACATGTCATATTCTGACTCTCCATAAAATCTGGTTGACACTTCTGCAATTCATTTTCTTTTCCTTTCCTTCATGAAATAAAGTAAAAGCTACCATAGATAACGGGTATCACTTTTCTACATAAATAAATCAATTCATAAGATATAACACCAAGTCTAATACAATTCTTAATGTTCTATTTTCATCCATTATCTAAATAAATCTAATTTCATGAATCCTAGGTTTAAAGGTTTGCCGAATACAACTCACCAAACCCGTCTTAGACTCTTAACTCTCTAAGACGTGTACCCATATCGATGTAACACAGCCCAGAGTCACTAATATTACCTACAATTTTGGCAGCTGATCACAACAATCTTAGCCCCTTCCACATGGAATTAAAACTGTTAACAAGAAAGCCTTGGGATGTAACTCAGCTCTGAAAGTCAAACACCAAGTTTTTTGGTTTAAAAAGAAAGGAAAAGAACAAAATAGAAACCCTATAGTCTCTAGCATGATATGCAGTTGGATGCGAACTGTAAAGCAAGCCCTAGGGTGTAGCTAAGCCCAAAAGGAAAGGAAACCATTTTATTTCAAAAACCAAAGAAGAAAACACCAGCAGACAAGGATGTCATAAACTTCTTTCAAGAAACACCATTGCTTCCGGAAATGAATTTTCTAATCAAAATATCAAAACAATAGCATGATAGATAGTCGATAGAGTTCGCAATGGTTGACAATTTGATGTTTTCTTTTCTTTTAAAAAGGATGATGCCAAAGTGGACCAAAGAAACAAAAGCTAAATTACCCTATTGGAAGAAATATGAACCACAAATCACTAAGAGGCTTCACATGCCTATAAAATGAAACTGAACAAGGATTAAAGATATGTGACACTATGCACGCACAATACAATGTTCTTGCATCCAAGAGAAGGTACAGTAACAAAAGACCATTACCCAATCAAAAAGAGAAGATAAAACGAATTGATTGCTTATTGTTAACCAAATGTCTTCATATGAAGATGGCAATTATTCCAGCAATAAATCCTAACACAATAATATGGACCTGGGAAACATGCATGAATTCCAAAACATAATGCAGGTTACATGTATTATAAAGTCAATATAAAAATAAGAAGTTATAACAGAAGTATAGATGCAACTAACTTCTTCTTATCAATGTCAGGTATGTCACTCCGTTCAGCCTTCTCTACAATCACCTATGTAGCACAATCAATTAGATGAGAAACAAAATTGAATTAATGCATGATACATAACACAACCGCAAAGCAATAACTTAGGGGCAGGGGTGGACTAACTGGTATTCTATCCGGATACTTCTCTCTGATTCGAGCAGCTTCTGCCGTCCTCCTTTCTGTCATGTAAATGAAAACAAACTTCACAACAAAAAAACAAGAAATCGGAAACGTTTGTCTTTTGAAAACATGTTTTGGATCAGATATCACACTAGTTAAATAATATGTATAAGTTAGAAGAAGAACCAAAAGTAACTGCTCCATAGGAAAGCATCACAACATAAATATGTAAAAACATCACTGTATCAGGGCTTGGATTCAAAAATCAAAACTAGGCTAACCAATCAGTATAGCAAAGATATATACACGACTAAACCAAGTCAATCATTAAGCCGGCTACTTAAATTCCATTGGTAGATATTACGATCTCAAATAGATAAATACTTATGGGATCAGTGGTTGTGTCTAGGTACGCATCGATTGGTATCAGAGCCTAACACCATATCTCGGGTTTGAGTCACAGAAAGGGCTACCTGGGGAGGGTACTAAAAAAAGACTTGAGAATTGCCCCGCCGCCGTCGGAAAGGGCTACAAAAAAAATTCCTCAGAATTGCCCCCTCCCCCCCGAGTGAGAGCCGCCGAGGATATTACCATCTCAAATAGATAAATACTTAGATTGTGCCATTTCCATCAATCGGGGTTGCATCTAGATACGCATCAGTAGACATGAATCAATAAATTCAAACCAACATATGCTCATGTAGAATATATGAAATTTTGAGGATCAATGAACACTTTCACAAAATTCATACAGCAAGCAGATTGGACGAAACAATCTATAAACCAACAATTCCACAGCACCCCAACTTAAGATTCCTCAAAATCAATCAAAAAGCCATAATGAATTTTATGAGAGAGGAAAGAAAAGATTTTTAAAAAAAAGTACAAACCGAGGGGATGTTCCAACTTGAAAGAACTTCGGGCCATGGAGAGGAGGCTGCTACTGCTACTGCGACTGCTCCCTGCGAATTTCAAACATCGAAAGAACATAACACAAGATCAACTGGAAAATCAAAGATAACAAAGAACAGAAAATAGAAAATAGGGCTTTTGAAAGGCGAATTAGGGTTACCGAAACAAAAAGAAAAAAACGAATAGCGTGTTAGGATTTCAGATGAAGAGATAGAAAGACTAAAAAGCAATGTTTTAAGAACCGGGAACCGGTCACACCTACGGTTCCTAAAACCTTCAAAACCGAACTGGCGGGTTAAACCGGAAACCGGCGAAACCGAACTTTTAGATCTCAATATCCCGACAGAAACAGAAACAGAAACAGAAACAATAGGATAAGAAAATCTCAGCTGAAACGAAATCAAACTGAAATTCAAGCAAGCTACAAACAAGGAGCGATTTCCTGCGAAAATCGTTAAAATTCAGGAAAATGGAGAACTTGATAGGAAAACAAAAAAGTTAAACAGTATTTCGAGCAAGCTTGCGCAACGATGAACAAGGATATCAAAGAAATGAACAACTTCAAAGGGTCTCAGTTTTCCGGCAAGATTCAACGGGAGTTTCTTTCTGTTAACCCTTCCTTCCTTAGCTGTCTCTGTTCTCTCCCCTTGCATCTTGCCCTTGGGAAAGAACGAACTGGTCCTACACCAAACCTATTTCTACAGTATTATTTGGCTTCCTTAATATGGCAGCAAATCACTGGACATAGTCTTACACAAAACACATTACTTCTTGTGAAAAATCTGCAAAACTAGGATTCTCTCATTTGGCAAATCGTCCTATCTCTATCTCTATCTCTGCAAATGTACAATTCTCTCATTTGACGATTCCTCTTTGCTACCAGTAGAATGATTCATTTCTTATAAGTTTTTTTTTTTTTTTTTTTTTTTTTTTTTTTGGTGTTTACAAATGAACCGTTGAACCGGCCGTTCGAACCGGACTAAATGGGAACCGGCCACCTTTCCGGTTCGATTACGGTCCGGTTATTAAAACACTTCTAAAAATGTTCTTGTCTGTCAAAATCAAAAAGATAAAAATTAGGGTTTCTGATTCCAACAAGAAACCGAAAGGAGGAAAGTCGTTCTATTTGGCTTTGGGAGTATCCTTAGACTAATTATCTCTTCTTTGAGAATTAATGAAGCCACTTCTCCCTTTTAATCAATATTAATTGCGGTTAAAATTCATTAATTCTTAGGATTCAATAATATTATCTTGGTTTTTTTTAAAAAAAAATATTAAAACAATATTTAACTCTAAGGGTTAAAAATACTTAACCAGAGTAAAAGAAAAAACAAAAATTCTAAAAAGTCTTAAGTTATATTGTTAATCCTAAGGGTACCTCCTTAATCCAAAAAAAAGTAGTCGCACGTGTTGCTCGAAAATTTTCAAACATACATCTCATATCTTATTTTATTTATTTTTACTGTAAAATGTGTTTATGTCGCAACAACAATTAGTGTTGATTAACAATAGTTAGTGAGAAGCGAGCGAAACTGACTAAATATGATGAACTTATCAATTTTGGCTCTAACACCTCGCCTCTTGTGCCAGTGGTAGGGTGTGGCCTCTCTGTAGGGGGAGGTATGGGGATCGAATCCCCCTCTAACCCTACTAACATAGGTAGGTGATATACGAAACGGAAAAAAAAAAAAATCAATTGTGGCTCAAATAAAGGAAATGAAATCCTAAATACCCCCATGGAAAAATACACACTCTCTCTAGCATAAGCCAACTGATGTCCCACATCAGAAACTTTCCCTTGTGAAAGTGGCTCTTAAAGCCTCTCCTTTTTTTTTTTAGATAGGGTGTGTAGATGCAAAGACCTTGTGGTTTGGGTCGTGTGTGTGTTTGGGTAGGGCTGTCAACAGGTCAGATTCGGACCGGATCTGTCTAGATCTGAATCCGGTCCAATTAAGAATCCGACGAAATCCGAATCTAATCCGAGATCCGACGGGTCATAAATTAATCGATCTGAATCAAAGTCCGATTATATTTTTAAGATCCGAATCCGATTCAATCCGATCCAATTAAGGTTAATTTTTTTAAAAAAAAACTCTATTTTAATAATATAAAAATCTAATATTATCTTAATTAACTCTAATTAATGTTAATTTTTTAAAAATTAATAATTTATCTATAAAAAATCTATTAAATATATTTAAAATTATTTTAAAAAGTTAATATAATCAGATCGGATCACCCTATATCCAGATCCGTTCCGATTATAATCGGATTTCTCCGATCCGATCCGACGGATCACATATAGGGTCCAAATTCCGGCTAATCGAATCGGATCTGGATCATGATCTGATCCATTGACAGCCCTATGTTTGGGTGGGTAAGTTGTATAGCGTGTATTATTTGTGTCCACCAAAAATAATTGAACAGAACTTAGGCCCCCCCCCCCCCCTTTTCGTGAAAATGAGCCTTTAAAGCCCCACCCCCCTCTCTCTTTTAGAGAGGGTGTGTGGGTGCAAACCTTGTGGTCTGGGTGCGTGAGTATAGCGTGTGTGATTGGGTGTCTACAGAAAAAAAAAAAAAAAAAAAAAAAGTCAACCGGTGTTAGAACTCCTCTTATTATCTACTGCATATATTATATAGATTTGGGATGATATTCAATCGTGAATTGCACTCACATGCCAATATGTGCCCCTTTGAACCACTGTATTGAAAATTGGAGTTAACTGGCCGGTTGAAACCGATCAGGTCGTATGTTCTGAAAACCATCAAAATCGAAATCAATTCAAAACCAGCCAAAGCATTGAGAATCGATAGAACCGACCGGAGAGCCAGTAATAAAAAAAACTGGTAGAACCAGCCAGAAAAAGGGAGGAAAAAAAAAAATTATATATATATATATATATATATATATATATATTAATAAAAGGGAACGGCCACCCAACCAATTCAACAGCCATTATAAAAACATTGCTTTTAACTTTTTTTTATTTGTACTTAAGATGTACTAACTTTTATGGTTAATATAACCTTGGTTTTTATGAAAAAAAATTTAATCTAAACCTAAGGATTAAAGTGCTTGTGAGTGTGATTGAACTCTCGCAATTGGATAGGATCAGACTCTATTATAGTTGAAAAGGGAATGCTGTACATGTGAGCAACAAAAAAAAAAACAACTAGAAGGAGTTGGCATCATATTCAATCACAAGAACTCTTGAGAATACAATCACACCCACAAAGTCACATGTGTCCATTTAAACCTTTTAATTACGGTTAAGATTCACCAGCCCCTAAGGGTGCATTCGTTTGGCGAGAAAGTGGGTGAAAGAAAAGAAAATAAACTTAAATTTTCTCGCAATTTTTTTTTTCATTTTTATAATTATTTTAGAAGAAAATTTAAATTTCTTTTATTTCTTATTTTTCCTCCTCTTACTTTCTTTTCAATTGAACACAGTAAGGGTTAAAAACTTCTTAATCAGAGTTTTTTTATTTATAGCCATCATCCTATTTACGGGATTCTTCTGATGAATTTATATATGATTGTTGTTGAATTATAGATCGATTGAGTGACCATGATCCACCATGGTCATGGTATGATCTTCCTGCTAAGGCTATTCTCAAGACGTGGTTAATATGGATGGAAGTTTTTGTGTGTTTAGGTGACATTCAAAAGATCGAGATTAACTATTCAGCTCTGGTAGAATAGACAACCTAGCATCCCCCAAATAAAATAAAAAAGCCTTGCATAGTGGTAGTACAAAGAAAGTATTTTTATCACTAAATTTTTTCTAAATACTCCTTCCAAGTGATAATTTTTTCCATAAATACCATTTTCCAAATAGGGCTGCACTCAAGTCAAGTTAACTTGACGGCTTGATTCGGCTCTTTTGAGCCAAGCTCAAGCTAACATTTCAGGTTCGAACGAATCAAGTCAAGTTTTTATTTGAGCTTGAATGTTTAAACAAGCAAAGCTCAAACCAGACCGAGTTGGGTTTGGCTCGGCTCGGCTCATTTAGGGCTCCATTCAGATCGAAATATATATATATATATATATATATGCACACAATTTTGTTATTAAATTATTTATATTAGTACAAAATAATATTCTTAACTTTCTTTATCATAGATTGTATTAAATTTTAATAAATAAGTTTAAGAGATAATAATAACAAAAAAAAAAAGTTTAGAAGTTAAAGCATAAACTCTAATATAATTTTCTACTCTTTAGATCGAATGACTACTCTAAATCTTATTTTTGTATATGAATGTATTAATTTTTTATAGTTTTTTACCATGATTCATTAATAAATACTTTTATTATATTAAAACTAAAAAAATTAATTTTGTATATCAAGCTTGAGACGACCCAAGCTCTACTCAACTTGAATAAAGTTTGAGCTTGAACGAAGCTCGAGCTCGATCAAGCTTGTTCAAGCCGAGCTCAAGCATGTTCAAGCCAAGCTCAAATTTTGCCGAGCTCGGCATGAATATACCCTACTTCCAAAGGCTTTTTTTGGATTGTTCCGGTTGTATGTTCAATCGGAGTTCTTGTGTTGATGGTTATTGTTGAAACAAAATTTTGCGAACAAAATAGGGGCTAAGTAAATATTTATTTATTTTGAATTTGGTACAACTCTCAAGAATCCTCTGATTAGCTGTCAAAATTTTTTGAAGTAAAAGATAAGGGCCGAGGCATGATCTCGATCTTCCTTGAAAGTGTTGATGTAACTTTTCTTTTCTTCCGGATTTCGCGCTTGATCGGTTAAAAAGTGATTCTAGAAGAGAACTGGCTTATTTGTAGCTTTGTCTTCTCTAGAATGTTTTGATTTATTTTCTCTAAAGACTAGAGAATGTTTGACTTGTATTGTTTGATGATTCTTCTAAATTCTCTTCTTTGACTTGTTCTTCTTTTGAATTGAATCCTCAAATCTCTAACTTTGAGTCTTATTTATAGACTTTTTGAGATAAGGATCCCAAGAGTCTCACTCCATTTAATGATTTAAAAGACTTGAGAGACTTTTTTAAATAAGGATTCAAAGAGTCTCACTCCATTTAGTGGTTTAAGCGACTTGTGAAACTTTTTAAGATAAGGATCTCAAGAGTCTCACTCAATTTAGTGGTTTATGAGACTTAGGAGATTTTAAAGGGTCTCACCCATTGTCTTCGCTATTGGGTCCATACTCAGGCTTCTTGTGTTGACGAATTGACCTATTTGTTTGAGTGTGTGACTCATTTGGATTTGGACTTGGGCTTTGAGTTTATGTGCTTTCTACTTCGTGCCCAGACCCGAGTCATAAGAGACTCATGCCTTGTCATTAGGCCCAATTAAAATGTGTAAGGCTTTCTAATAATTTTAGACTCTTTAACAATTTTCCAGGTGTGTAGGGACCAATGTGTAATTGAGAAATTTTAAGGTTCTACTGTTATCTCTATACAAAAACACCTACCTCTTGTGATTGTGGCAGTATGGGTATCTTTTATTGGTTTGATCTCGATTTCTCTCCATAATGTGTGGCGGTTGAGATGTCCACTTAAGACACAATTTACCTACCATGCTACACATCTAACAATAGGTACTAACACTACAACTAGAGAGTAGATTAGCAAAAAAAGAGTGATATACAGAAATTTAACACAAAAAAAAAACCTTCAATTTTTATGTTAGGCCCAACTAAGCACGTCCCAGCCTACTTAATAATAGGGTCATGCTTGGGTCTACCTCAAGCGCGATTAATAATTAGGTCGCAACCAGCCAGGTACAACTCTAGTGATTGGTGGCACAATTAGTTTTAGGGTTTTAGGGTGAGTAGGAGCAACCTCAAATCACCCATAACTACAATCAATCAATTGGGAGTTCTAAGGCTGTTAAACCAGTAGGTGACTACTTACTTACAAATGGATCATTTTTCATAATGTTTTTTTTTTGGGTGAGAAATACGTGGTTAGGCCGCAACCCCGATTAGTAGTTGTTAGTATTTGTTCTAAGTCATGGGTGGGTGGAGATAACAACACTCACACCTCTCGGGACTGGAACCCGGATCAATGGAGTGGTGACTAGCACACACTACCGATGGGGCAAGCGATGCTTCCCTTCATAAAGTTGTTTGATTAGTTTATTCCAATATCTTTAAAAAAATAAAAATAAAATAAAAATAAATAAAAATTCAGTAGACGAAAAATAAGTTTAAAGTTGCAAGCGTGTGGACTACAATTGGATTAACTTTCAAGCAATCAAGATGTTCAAAACAAGCAACCCAATTTATGGTGTGAGGGTTGTTAATGGGAGGTCCACTAGGGCTTTCATGTTCAGTTTCATGGGCCATGTGGTCCATTCAGGCATGTATGATTACTGGGCCGAACCCAAACCAGACAATCTAAGCCCGTCTCATGATTCGATATCAGCTTGGTAATAAGCCCAATTAACCACGCCCAAAAGCAAGTCTTACCCATTCCCAGGGCCGACATGTTAACAGCCCTTGATGGAAGGACCAATCCATAGATGCTTATCTGTGTTATTTTATTGGGACACCTTTTGGATGGTCCATAGATAAACTTAAAGAGCTGGAGAAGTTATGTAGATAAAAGTTGATATTATCAGAGTATATTCAACCTATAATCCTTCAATATGGGCTCTCAATTATTTTTTTGGGTAGTCGAAAAATGGTTAGGCCACAAATTCAATTAGCGTTGGTTAATAATGGTTAGTGAGCCGAGGTGGGGCCAAGATTCTCTTGCAGGGGCTAACGATGGGGTTCGGGGGCGGCCTAGCTACCAAATTCATGGGTCATCGCATCTATTTGTGTTTGGTTGTAAATAATATTTTTTTTCTCAAAAGTTTAGGGGGGAGGGGGGTTTAGAGCCCCCATCCCCAACTATGCCCCTCTTCTAGGCTACGACGCCCCTATTAATACCATTGGAATTATTTTTTTTCCAAAGTTTCATGGGGCTTCAGCCCCCAATGGCTCCATGTGGCTCTGCCCGTGTTAGTGAGTGAGTTAGAGCACCCAACTTAGAAGCGGGCTAAATATAGTGGGCCTACCAACTGTCACATCATCACTTGAGGGAATGAAACCTAAACACCTCCATATGAGGGATATACACCCGCCACTGACATAAACCAGCCGTGTCAATATGGGCTCTATACTATGTGACAAATAATCACCTCGTTGTTGGTGGAGCAAAGGAATGTCTCTTGTCCCCCTTTTCTTGCCACATTTCATGTTTTGAACTCTCTTTAAGTGTGATTAAGATTCACCAACCCTTAGGGCAACAACATCTAACCTTAGTTTTTTTGAAAAAAATTAATTAATCTTTTTTAACCTTAACCACATGGGAAATAGTTTTTTTTAAAAAAAACCAAACCTTCCGATTCAAAGCTGAGAATTTACAGTAAGATCTGGGGGTTCCTCCTGAATTGGAAGACGCCTCGAAGAGTGAAAAAAGATATCATTGGATCTAATACTAGAGTGCAGGGCTTCCTGAGCCTCCGCATGCATGTGCAGCTTCATTACCTTGTCGTCCAATAAACTGGAAAGCAAAGTTGACGAATACCCTGGATAATATATAGGATGAATTTCAAAGTGAACTTGTGGAGTTAGACGTTGGAAATAATCTATGATTTCTTTGGAGTCCGACTCGATAATCACATGGCTCCACCTGTGCAGGTTAGCTACTTCGATACCCCTCTTAATTGCTTCAGTCTCTGCCATCTGACTACTACCCCATGTAATGCCACACTGAATTTAGCTACTGTCTCGCCAAGATGGTTTCGAGCTACTCCCCCAATACCTACAGCTGAGCCACTTGGCAAGGCTGCTCTATCGACGTTCAATTTTATCCAACCTGGATCAGGTAGACTCCAACTCCCCCTACTCATCGATAGAACACCCAAGTTCCTTATTCGTCCATCAACCTCAGTTATGTAGCTTTCGATTGTGTTAATAACTGACCTAGGATTCGAAGTTAGGCCTTTGAAAAGGACTTCATGTCCTAGCTTCCATATATACTAGAGAGTTATGCACAGGCAAGACGCAATAGGTGAATCTGATTTCAAGAATTCTGGATGTTTGGCCCAAATCTTCCACCACTCGTTAATAGAATTATACGTTTGGGCTGCTACTTGGAGAGTCAATCTCGAGTCGAACCATATGCTAGCTCCTGGCACAAGGGCATTCAAGAAAAAAGTGGATGATGGTTTCTTCCTGAGAGTGACGTAAAGGGCATAGCACCTCTATTGGTATTCTTTTCTTCTTTAAATTTGCCGCCACGGCTAGGGCATTGTGGCAAGCTTGCCAAATAAATAATCGCATCTATGGAGGGACCGGAATACACCAAAGTTGTCCCCAGTGTTTCTCGGATGGCATCATGAGATTGGAACTGGAGGATGGTTTCCGAGATTCTAACCATCTCCTGGCTGAATGACTTGCAGAATTCACTTGGAAAATTCCGGATTTGGTGTGGTTCCAAACAATCTGATCAAGAGTATCAGAGGAACTCACTGGAATCTGGATAATTTCTCTAACTGAATCCATCTGAAAGTAGTCACAAAGCTTATTCAAGTCCCACCTACTGACAGACCCTTCAATGAAGTCCCCAACCTTCAAGCTATGCAACCCTGTATCCGGCAGAGGGACTGGCTTAAACTAAGGTAGGGATGACACCCAGGGATTAGTACCTGCAAGAACATTTCTCCCATTTCCAACCTGCCACCAGAATCCTTCTCTTAGAATTTCTCTGCCCGCCATCATACTCCTCCATCCCCATGAGGGGTTGAGACCCCATCTTAGCCTCCATGAAGGTATCATTAGGATAAAAGACGATCGGAAAATACCTTGCTTTGATTAGTTGTGCCCAAAGAGAGTTGGGACAGTCTATTAGACGCCATCCTTGCTTTGTTAGGAGGGCAAGGTTGAAGGCCTGAAGCTCCTGCAACCCCAAACCCCCCACCTCTTTAGCTTGGCATAACTTGTTCCATCCGACCCAGTATATCTTCTTGTCCATTGCCTGGTTCCACCAAAACCTTGCCGTAGCCGCATTGATTTCATTGATCCACCTTTGGGGTAATGTAAAGCAATTCATTGTATACGTGGGGATTGCTTACGCTACTACTTGGATAAGGACCCCTCTCCTCGCCTGAGATAAAAGACGACCATGCCATCCTTGTAGTAGACCGAGAATACGCTGCTTGAGGCTTTCAAAGACATGACACTTTGCTCTGCCAAAATCAGTGGGCAATCCTAGATAGCGGCGAGCTGAGGAAATATGAGGGATGTGCAAAGACCTTGCTATCATCTTCTGAAATCGCCTAGGGGTATTGGCGCAAAAGGATATACTTGATTTAAAGTGTTTGACCTTTTGGCCCGATGCACGTTCATAACAATCAAGGATCTAAAGAAGGTGGGCCAGTTCTTGAAGATTGGCCTGCAAAAATACAAAACAATCATCGGCGAATAGGAGGTGAGAGATCATGGGTGCCCTTCTCGCTATCTTAATACCACTCAACAAGTTCTGATGATTCGCTTGATGAATCAAATGAGATAAGGCTTCGGTGCAAGACAAAAATAAGTAAGGGGATAAAGGATCCCCTTGCCTCAGCCCTCACTATGGAACAATGTGACCCTTGGACACTCCATTAATGATGACTGAATAGGATATAGTGGAAATGCATTGCTGAATCTAGGAAATTCATCTTGAATTAAACCCCAACCGTTGAAGCATGGTCAAAATAAAATCCTACTCAACCCTATCATACGCACAATTCATGTCAAGCTTAATAGCCAAGAGCCTTTTGCCTCCTCGCCTCTTCTTTCATAAGAAATGGAAAATCTCATGCGAAACCATGATGTTATCAGTGATGTGGCAGCCTTTAATAAAGGCTGATTGAGCCCCGTCAATGATATCTCCCAAATGGGGTCGTAACCGATTAGCAAGGAGTTTTGCAATGACCTTATAAGAGACATTGCACAAACTAATGGGACGGTAATGATTCATAATTTCAGGTTGCGCCACTTTGGGAATAAGCACTACTTGGGTATTGTTGAGTTTAGACAAATCTATTTCGCCTCTGAAGAAAGCCCGTACCACTGTAATCAGGTCTTGACCCACAATGTCCCAGTTTGTTTGATAAAACAAGCCCGGTATACCATCCGGTCCTGGAGCCTTTAATGCCCTAATATAAAAAACAGCCCCCTTTATCTCTTCATTTTTAACCTCCCAGCAAATCTCAGCATTCATCTGTTCAGAAACCCTGCTCTATATGCCTTCAGTAACTTGTAGAATATCCTGGGGATGAGCTAACGAATATAGCTCGCTAAAATGATGAAGGATTTGATTATCAATCCCTCTCTCATCCACTATCCAGTTACCTCCATATGTATCCAGAGCAAGAATATGATTCCTTTACCACTTTTAGATAGTTGTAGTGTGGAAAAAGCGAGTATTTTTATCACCGAGGGGTCCCACAACGCCCAAGACTTCTGGGGCCAAAAAGCCTCTTCCTGGGCAAAAGCAAAATCCAAATCCGTGGTGAGGGATCCAATCCTATGCTTGATTGCCTGGGTTTGATAACGGGTCTGCAAGCCCTCAATGGCAGATTGGAGGCCACGAATTCGATTATGCAGATTCCGGCCAAAAGATTTCTGGTTCCACCAAACCAATTGCTCACTACACGCTCGGATCTTTCAGTTGAGTCTGACTTCAGGAGACCCATTCAAGACTTTTTGCCATGCTTCTTTGATCCTTCTTGAACACCCCGGATGAGATTCCCACATTTGCTCATAGCGAAACACTCTTTGTTGCCTTCTTAAGTGTTGCTCATGTTCTAGAATCAAATGGACAGTGATCTAAGCCTATAGCTGGCAAGACTTTAACAACTGCAGATGGGAAATCCGTTCTCCATGCTGGGTTTGCCAGAGCTTGATCCAACTAAGCGGCTATATAATCCAGTTCTGTGCGCTTGTTGGACCATGTGCATACTGGGCCCTGGAAGCCCAAATCCATCAAATTTGCAGTGGAGACCATTTCTTGGAAACTTCGAATATGATTTGGATTTGGATGAAGACCTCTTATCTTTTCACTAGGATCTAAGATATCATTAAAATCACCCAAACACGCCCATTGGCCTCCTTGGTTTTGCCCTCTACTAGCAATCTGATTCCAAAAACCTCGTCGTTCTTGCTCATTGGTAGGGCCGTAGATGTAGAACACCTCCCAATCTTCCTAATGATTGAACTTACCGATATGAGCTCCAATACATTATTTGGATGCTCCCAATACCATTAGATCTACTCCTTCCTTCCATAAGAGTGCAAGTCCCCCTAAAAGCTCCTCGGGCTCGATCGTAAACATGTTCTCCAGTTGCACCATTTGAGCTAATTGTTTGATCTTATTGTTCTTGTTTTTTGTTTCCATAAGAAAGACGACCTCCGGCCTAAATCGAAAGATAATATCCTCAGGACACGAACCATCCAAGGCTATCCAATCCCCTGACAGTTCCAAGCTAAGGTTAACATCGATCCTGGGGTTGCTACTCCTTAGCAGGCACCCCTTGATTGATTGTTAAAAACTTAGAGTATAGATCATCTCAACCTCTGCTCCCTTGGGCTGGAGGGGGTGTGATTTCTGGTTCTACTTGTGTTGTGGGCCATTCACAACCTGAGGAAGAATTTCATACGTGGATCCCAAAGTTTTTGCTGGTGGAGAAATCGGAAGCTTAGTAGGTTGGTGGTTCAGAGAGTTAGGGGAATTTGACAGGAGAGCTAGGCTTTTTAGATCGTTTATGTTTAGGCTTGGATTAACGTACCCATGAAATCCATTTCCAAATCTAAGGCACCACCTCATTGGTGGATGCCGTCCCCCCTCCTTAAATACTCACCATATTTGGAAATGGATTTCATGGGTACGCCTATCACTACTCTAATCATATTTCAAGGGCAATTAAAGGAGCTTTGCAACGACGAGGAGGAATAGTCTTCTCGCCCGAGGAGAGGATTATTGCTCATACTCTAAGTTTTATAGCCCGTTCAAGATCAACTCAACAGTCAAAAATAAATGAATGATCTCCCAAAATTTTAAATTTAAAGGCGGATTTTACTGTACCAACATCTCCCCCGCCTCATAAATATGAAATAAAAGCTCCAGATTTGTCTCTGAAACCTTTTCCTTGTTTCATGCTTTTAAATAAATATTCCAACCTCTTTTGCTGTTGGGTCGTTGGGCGTTAAATGCAGCTTCTTGAAGACCATTCCATCTGCCATAAAGAGATGAGATTCTCCTGGGACTTCTCCCCATTCCCCTCCCTACCACTTCTCTTCTTCTCCACCTTTCTTCCCTTTCTCTTTCTTTTGCATGATAGTGAAGCTTTCTTTATCTGTCTTTTTGTTTATTTTAAGTCTTTTTAGTAGTAGTGATATTAGTTTGTTTTATTTGCCAAAAATCACATTTTCTTCATCTTTTTAGTATACCCTTTTTAAGTTGATTTCAATCTCTTTTTTTCTTATTTGGTAATCCCAAAACACCTTTTTTTTTTTTGTGACAGGCAAGTGATGATTAGTGAGTTAATTAGTAGAAACCCAAGTCGTGGTTTCTACACCCAACTGCTTTACCAACTTAACAAGGTAGCAAAACACTTGGTTTTTTGTAAGAAAAGGATATTATTTTGTCTTAATGGGTAGTTTCTTTGAGAATATATCTTTATGGCTCATATCTTGTTTTTGTAATTAAACAGATCAACTAGAGGAAGCTATCGACCAAGTGGGGGGTTATCAATAAGTTTAACGGGATATTGGTCCGGTTCAATTAGAAAGCAGTGCTCGACAATTTCGAGCTCTGTTATTTGATTGAGCCGTGCCAATATCACGTACCAATGCTCTTGATGATCATAACTTTCTCTCCATTCAATTGAAAACCAACTTGAAGGTAGTTCATGGTGTCTAACTCCATAATGTTTCTTTTATTTTCTTTTTTATCATTATGAGCTTAAACTGACATTTTCCATGATATGTGAGTGAATGAAGGAAATATATGGGTAGTACTTGCACCTATTCTAAACTGTTTCTGATCAATATTACTGCATGGTTTTGGTAGTTGCAGGCCACACAATGACTTTGCCACTGAATAAGTACCTTTTATATTCATGGGGTTTCTCCTATAAAGAGTGTGCTCTTAATAAGTGGGAGTATGGTTCTTGTGGAGAGCGGACTCTTGGTTTACATTTGTTTGAGAGTGGAAAAACTCTGGTACTTTGTAATTAATTAACCAACTTATGGAAGAATTTTGTAACCAACTTATGGTAGAATTTTGTAATGGAATGCACCCCTGTACATAGTTACTCACGCAATGAACTACGTAAATTCCTATGTTGTGATTGTGCTCGATCTTTTTTTGTTTTTGTCATGTTGCCATTGGCCCCACGACTGTAAAATAACATGTAAAAATGAACATTTAGGTCACAAACATAATCATCTATCCGGTGTTTGGACTTCCATAGTTTTAGCTCTTACTCAAATACTTGACTAGTTGAGTTTACACCAATGGTAATGTCTTTGAGCTGTGTTGCTTGCGCTGGTTCAAACACCATTAATATGCAAAGAACAGTTAAGTGACATCTTTTTGTTAAGGTCTCACTGTGTAATACCAACAAATCTGGGGTTGAAATCCTTGACCAACAAGGCTTGGGTAAGAAACCCACTTACAAGATTGTTTCAAGTAGGCTGTAGAGTACACCGGCTGGCTTGTGCCATGGCAGTGTCTATATATATCCCTCATATGGCTAGTTGTTAAGGATTCCACTCCCTCAAGTAAACGGTGTGGTGATTGATATGCCCAAGAAGTTTAGCCCGCTTCTGATCCCCACAATCGGATCTCTAACCCACTAACCATTGCTAATAAATGCTAACTGGGGTTGTGGCCTAACCATATTGGACTACCAAAAAAAGATGTGAGGAGTAGAGTGAGTGATGGGCCCACCTAGGACTTAAATTTGGTTAGATTCATCAAATAACCTGAATCCAGTTGAACCAACATTACAGATGAGAGCATTCTTCTTGGCGCAAGTGGGGTGTAAGAGTGACAAGAAAAAACACTAAAGTGATGCTTTAGTGTGGTAGGTGGGATAGGTTAGGGAAGAAAAGCTTTAGGCTTCTTTTGTTTTTATCTTCAGTGTAAAGATCCATTACCTTTTTGACAAAGTGGTGTTTGGTAGGTATAAGATCTACATATTCTTCATTAAGAAACATTGAAGGTGATCAAAGCTAATCTATTATGATGAAAGATAAAAACTAGACAAGAATTTATCTTTGGAAAGTCTAGTTTTTATCGTTCATCATTGATGATATCAAGAAAATGAAAATGTGACGTATTCTACTCTTTTACGACTCACCGGATGATATCTGTCATCCTACAACCAAAGATGATCAGGCTCACTTTGAACTTTTAACTGGTGAAGTATATCAAAATCTCATATGAGGTGTAGTGATAGTGTTTTTTTTGCTTTTTTTTAATTTCGCTTTGGATATCATATACCTAAGTTAGCCGGTTATAAGTTGTTAGCTTGGAATGTGAGCTCTTGCAGACTCATCACCCATGGATTGGATCACTAGACCTCCCTCAATAGAGAGGCCACACGGCCCACACCCCCACCACAAGAGGCGGGGTCTAGGAGTAGTGATAGTTAAGGCTTCTGATTTATTTGTATTTTGTCAGAAGCAAACAGTTTCTTGAAAGTTTTGGACTAGATTTGGAAGATTTCTAGTTTGGCTTCTGTGGGTTTTGTCATTGACAATAACTGAAGGAATCTTTTAGGCCCTTTTCTTTTTGCAGGAATTGAATATGAGAATTCATAATTTTTGGGAATTGTCAATTTTAAGGATTTAGGATATGAATGCATTCTTACGAGTCCAGGAAACCCATCATCCCATGGATTTTAATGGTGTGGTATCAAAGTCTCATCTGAGGTGTTGTGATGGTTGGGCTTCTGATTGATTTGTATTTTGTTATAATTCTTGAAAGTTTTGGCTAGAGGGATCCAAGTTTGGAAGATTTCTGGTTTGGTTTCTGAAGGTTTTGTCCACGTTGACAAATGTTTGGTGGGAATTGGAGATGAGAAATTCATAATTTTTTAGAATTGGAGATGACAAATGTTTGGTGGGAATTGGATCATTGAGGTCCAGCCTTAGTTTAACAAATGGATTTTCTAAGTACGTTAACTATTTTCCATTAAAAAAATAAAAAATAGGAGACATTTGACACGTTGTGGTTATGGAAGATTGAGACAGGGGTTAGCATTTATGTTTCAATTAAAAAAAAAGGCTTGGGAGACTACACCAAGTGTTAAATGTTCATGGCGGCACCTTTTTTATTTAGAGGGAAAGCACCCAAGACATGCGAAGGGCTGTTTCAACCAGATTTAACTAAGATTTAGGAGTCGCCCTAGGCTTGCCGACCTCTGGGTCCTCTTGCAAGCTGACCTCTCCCATCAAATTTTAAAATGTGGAAAACATTGGGAAAGAGAAAATGACAGGCAATAAAATGCACTTTTTATAGCCACATGGCTCTTAGCAATGGGGTGGTCCTTTTGGAAGAGGACACCCTGAGGTCCATTTTACCATTTTCCAAAAAAAAAAGGTGCCGCCAGCCTTGCATGGACCAATAAGGACCTGCCATTCCGTTACATAATGGAAACCTTGTGTTCGTTAACTATTTTCCTATCTATTTTAATGGCACTAAAAAAGAGAGATCTTTCCTTGAACATAATTCTGACTTCTGCAGACCCATATACTTTATTTGTACAAACCATATTTCCTTCCTATATATATATATACCCCTTATTTGGAACCAAAATGGAAGACCAACTACTGCATATTACCCATTAATAAATATAAAAACTAGAAAATACCCCCTCTAATCCCTTTCTTCTTCCACTTCTTTAGAAGGAACAGGAGGTTCAAATTTGCTAAAAACCCTATAAGCTGAGATCAAAGCTAAGACAAAGAAGCAGCAAAAAACTGAGGCATGGAGAACTAAAGCCACCTGAACCCTACTGCAGAAACTTCCATAAGAACTACATGCTTCACTCCATGACACATCCCTATCACCATTGTAAACCAAGTACAGTATCTCTACCACTGCAGCCATTGATGTAACCATTAAATAAGCTGCAACCTGCTCAAAAACACCCACCAACCAAAGATAGAAAAAGAAAACAGATCAAAGTTAGAAAATATGAATATATACACAGCCATAATGAAGATCATACAGTTGTTGGTGTAATCACCACAACTTCTATGTTTTGATTAGCACTAACATATGCTTCTCTCAGAAATTTGTTGAAATTGAGGAAACCCATGAATGGATTAAAGGTAAGACCTTATCTGAAACAAAGAACAGCCAAGCTTTAGCTAGTAAGCATCTGAGCCATGAAGATAGAACAGTAACAAACGCATAACCAGCAGAGATGGCATTGATGCAAACCATGTACCTGCATAAAAGTTCAACCATCTTTTACAAGAAAATATTAAGAAATTATAAGAACATGAAAAATAGAAACTATTGCTCACTTGAGTCCCACCAGTTTGCTGAACTCTAGCTTGCCATAGCTGCTGCTGCTGTCCTGCTTGTTGGTCACTGTTACCCATATGGATGCAACAGTAAAAGGTATTACAGAGAGCCTGAGAGAAAATTCTAGGATTTTGAGGATGTGGAGATGATTTATGGAGGTGGGTATGTTTTCATCAACATTTCTCATCTTTGAAAGAAAGGAAACACAAATCTAGGAATGTGGAGAGGGAGATGGAAAGTCCCTTCTAGGGTTTGCTGACTTGAAAAGAAATGCTTGAAAAAGTCTACACTCCATAAGATTAGATGTAGTGTGGCTAGTGGAATGGTAGTGGGATTTCTTTTTCAGTTCAAGAATCATGGTGGGATTTATTTGGTCTTATCCAAAAAAAAGTGGCATCATTAGTACCACATGCTTTCAAAGCAATTTTTGTTCGTACTTAAAAAAACAAGCATCTATCTTGATTGTGATTTCTCCATGTCTGAAAGCTCATAAACTGGGTAATACTTGCAATGGTAGGTGGAATCCTTTATAAAAAGTGTGGTTTGGGTTGACTTTAACCGAGTCACCCAGAGTCCAAACTCAACTGAGTAAAATAGAAAACCATTGCCTACAACAGAATAGAGGATGTCAAATTATCCTAGATTTAGACTGGGATATGAATCAATTCCTAGAATGGGGGTGTGGGAGAAAGAGAAAATGAATCAATTCCTCCAAATTATCCACTTTTGAGGATTTCAAATTTCTGAATTTATTGGCTCAAATGAAAGAGTAGGAAGAAATTGTATCCTCTTGTCTAACCATATGCACTGTAATGCCATCAATTAGCAGATTTGAACGCCGCCTCAAAACTCAAATGAATCGAATCATTTTAAAAGCCTAGTTAGTCGAGGCAATTTGAGCGGAACTTGAGGAAAGCCATCACCTGGGTATGGATGTGTTTCATAAGTACAGCATGACTGGCCTGAGTTGTGCAATTTTTACATATTTTTAACTATAATGTATGGCTGATCCAAATCACAAACTTGATTCTTGAGTAAAGTTTCTATAGCACAGTGAGTCGAACAGGTTGAATCGTGAGATAACCAGCCTAGATTTATGTAATGAAGCTTTAGCCTGAAGAAAAGAAACCATCAAAAGAGAGCATCTTCATCACTATCTTACTTGCAATTATGAAAAGGTGAGAAACCCCATAAAAGCCCAAGACAAAATTCCACTAATTTATGAAACAAAAGGCAGCAAAAGCTACCACAAAGATTGAAACTTATTATGGAGCTTAGAAGCCATTACAGAGTAACTTGCAAAATGGAACTCCTCCAAGCATTTAAAGAATGTGTAGTCACAGTCTCTTGCTTCCTTTTGGCTGTCATAGGGGTCATTCTCTGCTAAAATGGAGAAGGGCCCCCCAGCAGCAAGGCCTCTCTCTCTCTCTCACTATAATTTTACATTGCGATATTACATACATTCTCTATAGCCACAATATATATAAAACTAGAGACTCACACCATTTGCATGCTTCCTCTAGCCATCCTTCTCGGGTTTGGAAGAACTGCTGCCTGTCTCTCAGAATACCGCACTCCACAAAGCATTCTCACCTTCTCCACACCGCCGATGAACCTCCTTGATCCTCTCAGCAGACTTGCAAATCCCACTGCAGCTCCATCAAAAGAAGCAACACAGATGTTGCCTGCCTGAGCCTTCCATTCACAATCTGCGGTAACAAGTCACATAACCATCTCTTTAGTTATACAAATTTGTTAAGACTCGCACAAAACCAAATTTCTCTCTTTTACTTTTGAGAAAATATATGGTGGTGACAACACCACAGAACTTGGTGTTGGAGCTTTCATGCCAACTGTCTAAACACGTAGTCAATTTGGATGGTTTCAGTCGATGGGCAAGCTCTATGATGGGCCATCATAATCAACTGGTTGGTGAAGTGGATATAACTAATAGCTTGAAGGCTGGAAGCGGCCAAAAGCTTGAAAGAGTTTCCATGACCATACAGTTCCATCAGCTTCATTTTTTGGCTAAGGTATATCCACTTGGTAGTTCATGTCTGAGTTGATGCTAGGTAGACCAGATGACTACCTACAGTGTCATCACCATGTATTTGCTTGCTTACCTTCTTAGCAAGCATATATAGAGACATGGGTGTGGAAAAGAATCACACACACACAGACACATATATGCTTACTTTCTTAGCAATCACATATAGAGACTTGGGTGTGGAAAAGAATCACACACACACACACATATATATATATATTCTTACTTTTTCTTGCCACTATTATATAGATGGATAGTGCTTTTGAATTCTAGAACAGAATCCCAATTACCACAGATTTTGGCTATATAGAGACATGGGTGTGGAAAAGGATATAAGGGTCCGTTCTTTTGCTGAGACTTATAAAGCTTGGCACTTTGCACTTTGTCATGGTAGTTGGTACTTGGTAAGAAATTTAAGTCACTTTGTCAAAGTTTCTACCATGATCAATTCTTACCATCATGAGATTTCAAGTCTTATCATTTTTGCGAGATTTGAAATCATTATTTTGTTGCATTTGAAGTCTTATGAGAATTGCAACTCAACAGATGAAAAGCACAACACATCTAGTTCTCAAAAGAAATGCAAATTGTGAGTTTTGGTTCAAATTTTGTAATGGGTTTTGTTGGGAAGTTGGTATGGATCTTACCCGGATCCTTGATGACCCGATGTGCGACCTGAGTGACTCGATTAATAGGCAATGTGTGGGGTTCAAGCCCCCGCCTGAAATTTTGACCCGTATTTTTGACCTGTTTTGTCTTCTCATTGTAACCCTAGATATATAAAGGGTTTTTCGAGGGTTTCAGAAGGGGGTTTTAGAGAGAGCTTGTGTACACTGTTTTTCTCCCATGTTCTTAGTGATTTCTTGCCGTTTTCCTCCCGTGGACGTAGGCAACTTGCCGAACCACGTATATTTTGTCTCTTTTGTGCGATTGTTTGGTTTCTAGTTTTTTATTTCTCTAGATTTGTTGAATTAGTTATAACACATATTGTCCAATGACAAAACTTGCAAGATGCCGGATTTTATAAGTCTCCACAAAAGAACGGACCCTAAGAGTGATCTAATGGGAAATCAAGATTATCCAGTGTGCATAGGAACCTTGCCAAGAAATTGTGGGAAAACTATATGCACAAGAGGTTGCAATCCACTGCTAAATGGGTTCCCAGTTAGGAGATTCATAGAGTACAAAATGACCCGGTTGGATGATCCCATTTTATCGGTTCTATGGGATTCGTTCCGTCCGTAGTATGCCAAATTTTCTGACCTTCCAAACAGACACAAACTATCACCATCACTGTGGACATCCAGATAAGTCCATTCCTGGTGTGTGTGTGTGTGTGTGTGTACCATAGCTAGGTGGACAAGGAATGATAGGTTCCTGCCGCCTGCAAGTATGACATGTGCACTAGTATGCCACTGGCAGACTGAATTTACTGTCTACATGAGTCAGTTTAGATTTCATCATTTGTTTCCCATAACTCACCAAAGTAACTGTTGTAGAAACATCAATTATCCCTAAATAATATCTCTATGGTGGAACTATAATTTCAAAATTTTATGAGAATTTAAACTTTACCAGGTGGGGTACCACACATAGTCTCCTATCGTCGATATGCTCCACATCTAATCCGATAAACCAAGCTCCCAATGAAACATCCTCGTTGGCATACTTGTGTAGCACATGCTGAGATGATTAAATTCATAATATCATACAAGTGAGATTAAACATAAAATAAGACATTCATATCCAAATATTAGCTATTTTTCTGTAAGACAAGTGAGACCTTACTGGTTTATTGAAATATACGTAGCCAAATCTTTCGAAATGGCATATAGCTGTCCTGTAGCATGACGGAAATACTTGTTTCCCTCCTGACCGAATTTTCCAATACTCAGGTTCATGGTATCTCACTCCTCTGTTCCATGAAATTGGACAATTTAGAAACTAAAAAGTCAAGAGCAAATGACTGAATAAGTTTAAGACAGCTTGGCTTACCTTTGCGCAAGGACAGGGCCCGACTTCATGCATCCAATATACACCCGAGGCTTTGATCGGTGTCTAGCTAAAATTGTTCCAAGTGTGGCTGCGATAATTATAAAGCAGATGGTCACAATGAAACAAAAAGCCAAAAAGAATGGAAGATACAAAATAAAAGATATTGATTTTTACATGGCCATAATACTTTTAATTCTCCCATGACTAAAATTTCCCTAGAACACAATCAAAATGCCCTTCATAAAGACAAGGTTTGGTAATTCGTTAAACCAAGTCAAAACGACATAACAATAGAACTTGAGAAGAACGTCTTTTAGGTTGGGTTGTTTTCTAAACTATGGATAACCATGTTAAGTTTCACCATAGTAGTTCCATGAAACGTGTGATGTGTATTTACGAAGTTAAGATAAAATATAGCTTGGAATAATTGATGAAGTTACCTGACACATCCAAGTGCATTAAAGGAAATTGTGCTCATCAGTTCGACTAATCCAATTGATGAGTCACCTCTTGAATGGGTCATAGCCAATTAACCCACCAATGGAAATGGTTCAAACTGTTCATTAATGAACTTAATCTATGAGCCTTTTCACATTTTTTGGTGACCATTCAACCAAAGCAATTGATGAATCACTAAGGCCAGCAATACACTTCAAATTTTGGTCGAACACCAATTTGATGATTGATGAATGATTACATGCACTGCTTAGTCAATGAGATGTGGGACACCACCATTCTGGGGTGAGATGCAGTGATGCACCATGCTATGTTTGCACTAAATATATAAAAGTCCTCACAAAAGTATCTTTCTTTTACTTATAAAACCGTCACATGTCAAACTAACATTTCAGCATCAGCTCCAATCCCATATTAGTAATTAGACATGGTCTTCTAAGGCTTTATAGCAAGACATGGATATTCTGGGCTGTTTTCTGCTGAATCTGCTCATAGGTACTTGTGTAAAAATTTGGATATTAATGTCTTCTATTCATTTTTTCTTAATAAGAAAATACAAGGAAAAGATTTCTCATATTGCAATATATACCAGTCACAATGGAAGAATAGTTACAACTGAATTTCTTTTTACCTATATTTACATGGACACATCATCAACTTTGATGTAGAAATCCGCATCCCATAAAGCAACAGCAGTAGCAAAATATGTTTTCGTCTTGGCCGACAATTCAAGTACCCCTCGACATGTTTCCTGCTCAGATAGTATAAACACAGACAAGTGAAAGCCAGTTATCAGTTTTTCAGATTAACAAATAATCAAAATGTTCCTAAAGTGTGCTAGTGTGTGTCTTAGAATAGGAATAACAGCAATGAAGGAAAAGGATAGAAAAATGGTACCAGCCTCAATAAGTCTCCATGTTTCTGTCCTCTGCTTCAATAGCTTTATCCAGAATACCACCTGATGTAGCACTAGTGATGGAAAGGCAAGTTAACAAATTTAGTTTCTATTCTTATCTGTGATCCTCATATTTTACCAAGGACTGAACATAAATGAGTATTAGCTACGTAATTGAAGACACATAATGTGTGCGTGTGTGTATACATCAAATGTTTCATCAAACTCCTGGTCTTTGATTTCATAATGTACGAGGGAACTAGCTAGCAATGAGATTATCATATATGTCTGCATATGCATCACAAAGATGCAAAGAAGGTTCTTCTTGAATCACGACTAATAAGCTCAGGCTTTTGCCTCCAAGACATTGAGTTACAATGGTGGCCCTAGGGGATATCTGTTCCATGATTGCGTGGGACCCTTTAAAAGGACCCAGATGACTCTCTATCCTGTGCTAATTAAGTGAGATATTTTTGGTCTTACAAGACTCTTTGTCTTGATATCGGCATGTAGTTCAGTAGTTCTTAGCCGCATTGGCCATATGTTGCCATTCTAGTTATATCGAAATGTGATGACTTCGTAGAATTAATTTCTTATTTTCTGTGTGTTGTGATGGCTAAGTTTCCTGACATTAGCTACCACGCATTCGTTCATGTGAATACTCATCCAAAGGGGGTATTCAAAGTGGCAATTCATAGAGTTCAGCTATAAGTGGAGTCACATACCAATATAGTTATCTCAGTAAAGCATGCACTGTAGGTTGCACATGTAGGCCAGGCACAACCAAAATGATACAACACGACTTTTACTGGTCAGCTGCCCTTTTATCTTAGGATTGGGCTTGTTATTGGCAACCTTTAGACTGATGGTTGAGCTTAGGGGTTGGGAAGTCAAAACATGACTCAAGATTAGGTTGCAATGGTTTAAGGCCTCAGGCAAACCGTGTCCAGAAATATCTATTAATGTATTATAAATGTACATGTTTTAGATACATTTATAATAGGTATTGTATACTCAGCTCAAGCCCACACCAACCAGACTCAATCTGAGTCGGATAGTTTGCATGTTAAACACGAGAGACTTCTATCGCAATCTTAAATTTTCAGTTATTGTGAATTTAACTTCTCTAAGCCACTAACTTCTTACATTTTCAAAATATTATTATAACAAGAAGTTTTACACTATGCTTCCATCCCTAATAACATCTAAAGCCGAGTTGCATTGCAGAGATTAAAAAATAGGACCAATTTCCATTTTTCATATGTCTTCCGCCAAGGGCAACAAATTTTGCAAAGAATTTATTGGAGCCAGCTATATTCTCAAACTACATAAAGAATTCAAACTAATTAGTGACTCTTACCAAGACAACTTTGAACGTAATTTAATTCTACCTGTGAACCATAACAAACGAATAACAATGCCCTTCTCTTCCTCCATCTTCTTTTCTTTTCTCGCCTATTTTTTCAATTTTTTTGAGAAGAAACCAATCCTCGGAAATCAGATTCATAGCACACATATGGATACGCGTAAGAAGAAAGGACAATATTTAACAAGATAATCAGGGGCTCAGTCCATGAACCTCGTGGCATCCAAGTAAACAATTTGCAATCTCTTCGTTTCGCTGCTAAATGCGTATTTTTTTATTCCTATAAACCATCAATAATTTTCTCTTTTCCAATTGATTTGGGTAATCTTCAGTTTTTCCTGATTCAGGAGAGCATTGAGTATTGATGCTTGTGCGCCCTTGCAGCAGCCAATCCATCTCTAATTTGAAATTGTTTTATCAAGTGTTTGCATTACATAATGGTCATAAATTTGCATTAAGATTACTAAAAAAAGAACTAAATAAGAATCAAATCTCATTAAAATCCAGCCCAATTAAGCACTATAATTGCTTACGTATACCAATCATGAGTCCTTCGAAACTTCCCCGAATGTCCTTTGATTCATGCTTTACACTTCTGAAGGACACCAAGTACCCCAAACAGATTGGACGAAACAAAAATCCAGTTTGGGAATACAAATTGGAAAGACAATTAAAACAAATGATAAACCTATATCAAACCTGCACTTGAAATAAAATTTTCTATTTTTAGTATAATGTTTTTATTATGCTACTTGTCGGATATCTCAATACTCGTGGACAGCTTTAATACTTTATCCTTCGTTTCCAAATTGGAGACCAAAATAAAACAGAGTAATAATTGTAAGATACTCACAAGACTGGACTCACAACCCTCTGAATTAACTTTAGCATTTCAATCTTCAGTGCCAGTTTTCCTTGTTTATAAACCCTCACTTCAGGAACTGCCCCACTCTGTAACCTAATTCTTATGATTAAAATGACCTACATATATCACCACCAAGTAGCTTCTGCCTCAGCATATATACTTCGACATTGTCCTACTAGATAAGCAGAATAAAAAAATCGGAGACTTCCTAGGTTTAAAAAAAACTCAACTTGAAAAAAAAAACAACTTTTTTAACAATATATGAAAATAGGTGGGTAACAACATTATAGAGATGGGGTTAAGTAAAATACAAAATGAACTGTGAAATTTGTAACCTAAACAGAACCGCGCTCATTATATAATCAAAAACAAATTACAAAGAAGTAAAGAAGAAGGGAAAAACTAAAAAGACTATCTTGGACGTCTTTGGGGTGTCTTTTGAAAAATTAGATACATTGTCCATCATGACCCCCATTACACATCCAAATAAGATGCAAGGAAACCATATATGCATATGTTTTGAGGCTTTCTGCACCATGAAGCATACGTTTTGATTCTTCCTGCCAGACAAACGGGCGATAGATTATGCCCAGTAACACTAATCTTACCACCCCCACACCCCCGAAAAGAAAAGGGAGAAAAAAGAACATTGAAGAACTTCTTTAAGAAAATTGCCGGGGATTAAACTTTAATTGATCTTGATCTGAAACCAAATGTTCAAATCAAGCAACCACAGTGGCAAAAGAAAAAAGTCAGTGTTATTGGATCAAGATCCAAACTAGAACCACCCCAATTCAGATCTCCTCACATCTTCACATTCAAGGAAAGAATACAGATACCACAGGTACAATATGACCCATAGACAGAAACCAAATTCGAGCTAATCAAACACCAATTTCATACACTCTTGACCACCATAACACATCAAAACTCTCCGAAAATATCATTTCTATTCTACCCACCACTAAAAACATATCGCCTACCAACCAAACCCCTATTAAAACCCATAAGAAAACAGGAAAGGAGAAGTTTGAGAATATACA
The DNA here is from genome assembly GCA_015143295.1 of Tetracentron sinense. NCBI lineage: Eukaryota > Viridiplantae > Streptophyta > Magnoliopsida > Trochodendrales > Trochodendraceae > Tetracentron > Tetracentron sinense. The sequence goes on along the minus strand of JABCRI010000250.1, from coordinate 1,031 downwards.
GACCCACAGATATTCCCTCAAGAGACCTCCCCAAAGATTTTTTTTTAAAAATCACTGCTACCGCCCACTTCACCAAAAAAATGCATATATATCACCCAATCATCTACCATCATATATATATATATTATAAAAATAAGTTGCAAAATAAAAGTTAAAGAAAATAGAAACTCACATAAGAAAAATACTTTTAGTGAAGACACCCCAGCCAAATCTGCCAGACAAAGCAAAGAGCCCATTTTTGGGTATACAACGCTCCTTGACGATGGCTCTCCTCTCTGCTCTTTTAAAGACCTTTTTTGGTCATAGCTTCTCCAATCTTCCCATAGATTTTCTCAAAGAAAAACACATCTCATATCCATAAGAATCCAATCAGAAAACCAGAAAACAGAATCGAAACCAGTCCAGGTCCTTGACGTTAGCACCAAAAGAACAGTAAAATCTGAAGACAAAATGAGGCAGACGTGAAATATAATAGATTCATACAAGTCAAGAGAGCTCTGGTTTTTTCTCTCTCGTTCTTCTGTCTCCGCTTTCTCTATCTTTTGGGCAACTTGCCAGCACGAGGGACGCATAGAACTAAGAAGACCCACCACCGCCAATCCGTACCATTTTCATTGAAAAATTACAAACCCTAACCTCCCTCACAAACCACTTATAAATGATGATCATGTAACAGTTTAACTTGACATAAATACCCTCGCACCGTGATTTGTGTAAGTTATTTTCATGGATCTTTCAATTCTCAGAGTTTTAGCATGTGGCTTTATTGTATGAAACTTTAGGATGATAGATGTCCGAAGGTGTACCATTGTTTCTTTCGTCTCTCGCCAAGCGAGAAATTCCTCACTTTCTTGGGGACCCCCCCCAGGGTTTACCCAGACTTTTCTGATGTGGCGGTTAGGGGGTCATGTGCCCCCCCGGGGGGATTAGTCGCACTGACGCAATGGTTAGGACACCCCGAAGTTCCAAAAAAAAAAAAAACTAAATTTTTATAACTCATATATCAATCACTGACTTATTCGGAATGTTCT